>RCIC01000042.1:490000-677500 GCA_018883505.1 Ceratosolen fusciceps
GACGACGACTACGACGACGACGACAACAACAAAAACAACAACAAAAACAACTTGTACATGTTTCAACAATAAACCAACGTATTTCTACGGATGAGAAAAAAAAAAAAATAACATAAGTGAATATAATGTTCGCCCTCTTGTTGTTCAATCACTTTGGTGTGACCAACCCGACACACTCTTTCCTCCCTCCCAGCGCGAGTCGTCGCAGCTGCGTCGCGACGACGCTCCTTTGTTCCCTCGCGACACTCCCTAATGGCTTCCAATTCATTCTCCTCTCTCTCTCTCTCTCTCTCTCTCTCTCTCTCTCTACGTCTCTCTCACTCGTTACCTCACGCAAACGCGCCTACGACGAGCGCACCCACGATTCGTCGTCGTTCGCTCTTCTTACCCAGAAGCGAGCTCGCTATCTCTCCTTCGTATTCCCTCTCAGAGCCCCTGCCGCCGACGCGCCTCACCTTCTCTTCGCCCTCTCCCCCGCTAACCCCCCTTTTTTCTTTTCGCGACTTTTTGCAAGGCCCGCTCGCCGCCGAGAGATCGTGCAAACATTCCGGGCACGATAATGCCTTACGATACCAATTCCAGTTACTAATCATTCGAATCGACTCTCGCACTCCCCCCACCCTTCCGCCCCCACCCTTCCACCCCCGCCCTTCCACCTCCACCTCCCCCCGAATAACCCCAATAACCTCCGCTTATTTACCTGCGTTTCTTTTCGTAGCTTCGTTTTCATTCAGCGACGGTAATAAGCGCGAAGCGAGGGGTGGGGCAGGGGGAGGGGGAGGAGGAGGAGAAGAGAAAAAGAAGACGAGAAGAAGAAGAAGAAGCAGCAGCAGCAAAAGCCTTCGTTCGCGTTCGAGCAGACTTGGACTTCTCCTGTTATCAAAGAGCACAGTCTTTTCATTATTTGCTTGCGACGTGATAAGAAAAAAAAAAAAAAAAAAAAAAAAAAAAAAAAAAAAAAGATTAATAAGCGAAGCAGAAATATTCCTCTAAAAAGTTCTTCGCTCGAAGCACACGCTCACGGACACCTTGCCATTGCGAGCAGCGCACACATGACACTCAAGCACTTAAATAAGCTACGCGTATTTCATAAAGTAAAAAATGAATAATTAAAGAATTTCAGAGAGCTGCACAAGTGTTAAGTTTTTATTCATATCACACCTACACCGAAAAAAAAAAAAAAAAAAAAAAAAAAAAAGAAGAGAAAGAAAAAAAAACCGAAAACGCTTTATCTTCACATATTTATATAACTTTTTTCTTCTTTTACTTCTTTATTCTTTTCTTCCTTCCTTTATTATTCATTTTCTTTTTTACTTTCACGCGCTATGAGCTTCGCTCTTTTCTTCTTCTCTTCTCTCCTTCTCTTCTCTTCTCTCTCTCTCTCTCTCTCTCTCTCTTTCCCTGCGCATATATTTTTTTTCCATACATCAGAAATACATTAAAGTAAGAAAGAAAGAAAGAAAGAAAGAAAGAAGAAGAAGGGGCGGGGAGGAATACTCTTAGATGATACTTTTAAAAAATATATTCCTACGTCCGTTTCCATATACAGAATTCTTTTGAGAAAGTCTCCTTTAATTCCTTTTCTATTGTCGCTCCCCTGCCCCCCCCCCCCTCCCCGCCCCGAGTAGCCCGCGCCGCAGCCAGTGGGCCCGTGGGCGCGCGCGCATCAGCGCATACGCACACGCATGCAACCGATATTGAAACGGTCCCATTAAATACAAATTCTTAAAATCACAGAATGGAGCAATTAGTGAAAGCCTAATTTTAATTTTATACATACAGAAGAAAATTGTTAACCACTTCATAAACAAGAGCTAATTAAATTATCGCTCGTAGGAAGTTTTTATCGCACGTTCACGACGTCGGGAAGCTGCTTACGCCCTTACCCCCCCCCACCCGCGCCCCGAGGTATTTGAAATGGTGAATTAATAATTTGTCGATCGAGTGCATTGAGTATCGTGCCGGGATGTCGAGCCAGGCTAATTAAAGCCAATGTTTCCCTCAATGTGGTAAAATAAAAAAAATCTACGCCAAGTTCACAAGTATTTATTCAACAATTCAATTGCGGCGCCGCTTCAACGCATGCATCCCCTTACCTCGTTGCCTACGAAATTTTTATCCGACCCGTCATCCAACATCCAACGTAAATATACATATATACACGCGTACGTAGGTATGCAGGTATGCAGGTATGCAGGTATGCAGGTATGCGAGCGCGATAAATGGCAGAGAAAACGTTATGATGATACGTATTGTTACGATAAAGCCCCGGTGACATAATTATTGAAAAAAATCAGGTTAGTTTTTTTTTTGTACACACGTTGGATTGCTGTATTAATATTTAAATGAATGATTCTTCTAATACATGGTTCAGCTTTCTAAATATTTCCCTGTAAACTTTAAATTGAGATTCAAACAAGAGTGACAATCAAATAATGTGTGCGCGGAGAAAATATTTATAATTCGCAAATAAATATTGTTCGAGTTAAAACTTAAGAGTCCGTTAATTAACCGGCGTATTTGTTAATAACAAACGATAACTCGGAACAGGTATCGTCGGTTTCCTATCAATATTTTAAACGATTTCTTTCCCGGCTAATGCGCCAAACAGACATTTAAATACCTAGTGATGTATTAAAACGGAATTATTCCCTTTCAAGCTGTTCGTCATAACGTAATCGAGCCGAAATATTTAAATCAGTTATACACACACGAGGCGTTCGTTCTTACGCACGCGGCTCTGCACACAGAAGGTGCGCGGGGTCGCGCGCGCGCGCGTCGTGCGTTCGTGCGTTCGCGACTACTTTTTCGATAAAGTGGGAGTCGATATAATTTCAAATTCCCGGAGCTCGATTGTCGGGTTGACGATGGCTTTCCCTGGACGAGCCAATTGTCGGTACTCGTTGCGATGGCTGCATAAGTCAGTCCACCCCCCTCCTCCTCCGCCTCCGCCTTCGCCTCCTCCTACGCCTCCTCCTACCCCTTGCCCTTCGAAGCCGCCGCTGGCTCGATAAGCAGCCACGAAAACAATTTGGAAAATACGAGCGGAGCCGAATAAAAAAAAAAAAAAAAAAAAGAATACGAGGAAGAGAGAAAAGAGTGACATTGGATTGTAAATCTAAAAATACCTCTGATAAATGCCGCGGAGGTATGAGAAAAGTAGAGCACACGTTATCCCATCCACGAACTCGCTATCTTACGTAATTGCCAGTTGGTTGCCAACTTTGCGATAATTTTACTAAAGTTCAATAAATAATTGGTTAATCAATCATCCCTCCCCCCTCTCTCTGTCTCTCTCTCTCTCTCTCTCTCTCTCTGTCTCTCCGGGTTTCGCTGTACGAGGTAAGCGCGGTAAAAATTGACGAAATTTTTCGATCCGTGGAGTGCGAGCCTCGTGTCGAGGCAATTTATTTGACGAGCTCGTCGTAGCCGGTGCACGTAGACAAGAGCGAGCTAATAAGCATTCGTCAACCAGCTGTTGAGAACCTGAGCATCGGATTAAGCTCCCAAAGACAAACATCGATCGCTCGCTCGCTCGCTCGCTCGAGCCAGGGTAAGGAGGCCTCCTCGTGCGCCCCGTCCCCTCGAATAATTAACCGGGATGCTTGTGTGCGAACTCGTCGACATAGTTGTCGTGGTGGTGGTGGTGGTGGTGGTTGTCTCGCTCCGGATCCCGATCGAGGATGAGCTCCGTCGATGAGAGTCGTGCGGAGAGTCGATGCGAGGCGTTGCGTTACTCGGGCCACGGGAATTCTTTCACAATTACAGCGTCGCGCAAATGGTTGCGCGAGGCTTGTCTATGTGGTAAACGCTCGTGAGCACGTACACGCGAATGGTAAATAAACGCGGCGAACAAACGAGACTCGGGCTCGAGAAATAAATTTGATTACGAAATAATTTTTATTGTTTGCGCATACGCCCCGTCGATCATTATCTATGAAATATTAAAAAAAAAAATGAAAATGAAAATGAAAAGGAAAAAGAAGAAGAAGAATTAGAAGAAGAAGAAGAAGAAGAAGAAGAAGAAGCAGAAGAAGAAGAAGAGCGGAGAGGAAGGCGTTCACGCAATTGTTGCCACTTTCTTTATACTGTGTCGATTGTATAAAAATTCTTAATAAACTCAAATAATAAAATTGATTTAAATGATTGTCCGCCTCTCAGTAATATTATCTCCCTTCGCAACTTCACACGACCTTGCCGCTTGCCGCTTGCCGCTTGCCGCTTGCCGCCTGCTTTTCATCCGGCGATCCTTACCTTACGACCCCTCCACCACCCCCATCCCCGCTACCCCCATCTCTCGAATCGCGCTCTCGTATAGATGAAACGCAGAGGGCCTTTTTCTTCCCCTTACCCTCCCCTCCCCTTCCCCCCCAGCCCTCACCCTCGTAATCAATAAATAAGAAGAGGTTTTAAAAAGTTTAAGCCCCGTCCGCTCCTATTATTAGGTCCTATTAGTCGAGCGCCCCGACCCCCACACAGCTAATAATGGCTTTGAGCTGCGCAATAATGCCGATCTCTTTACCTCTCCGCCCCCGCCCGCGGACCTTCATTCGTACATATATATTACATTCATTTGACATTCATTTTTATCTAACGCGTTACATAATCATCGCGACCGAGGCGATAAAAATTCTGAATCCCACGAAAATTCAGAAAAAAATTGCCTCCACAATGTCAAGTAAAGCCGTATCGCGACGTATCCCCGTAGCCGTCGTCGCTACGCGTCTCCGACGCATTGAAAGGGGGGGAGCAGGTCGGGGTCGGGGGTGAGGGACGTTGATTGGACGGCATTAGAATATCCTGCCGACAGCTTTGTATAATTAACAGGACGGCCAAAGCATTCGCTAAAGCCTGAAGATGGATATAAACTGCATAGCGAGCGGCAAGAGAGCGCCTAATTATTTAGTAGAAGGTAGTGAGATTTTTTCGGGGCTTCGATCCTACACTCGCGCTCGCCCGCAAAGCTTATTTTAATCATCGATAGCTTTAATAGTACGCGTTGCTTTATCTCTCGCGCGATCCTCGCAATGACATTTACGATAATCGCTTTAGCGAAAAAGCGTGTTTGCTCGAGGCTCTTCCAAGATTTCAAAGATTTTCTTTTACTGCTTACGTCAAAGGCTTTATGAATATAGCTGAATTATTTTAAATACCGTGAATAGATAATCAGCGATAAAGCCTCATGCCTTAAGGCCTCTGTCCTATTAAACAAATTCATAACTCCTCCTATTGCAATACTTTATTTGTCCTCAGCGTATAACACGTTAAATTAAACAAATAGTTATTTCACTCGCATTTCAATCGGGCTTTTCAACGTCAATCCGTTTGCCCCGCCGAACCTTCACCCCCCCCCCCCTCTCGCCCATATCGCGTACCAATACGTATCGCCGCTAATTGCATTCAATAGCAATGATTCTTAATAATCCGCAAACAGCGGCCTTATATTTCCTTATAATGAATTATTCACTAGGAATAGTGGATTATTAAATGCCTGCCAATACCTGATTTCGGATATTCCCCTGCTAATTGCCAGCATCTTCCGAGACCTTATCTACTCGTACGTATATTTACTTCTTCTTCCACTTCTTCTTCTTCTTCTTCTTCTTCTTTTTCTGAAATCAAGAGTATTTTTCGTCGAGGAGAGGATGGAAAATCCGCGTAAAGTACGCGTTAACGAGCGAGCCATTTATGCACAATATATTGCCGACCATATATTAGGAAGACTAGGAATTTCTGAAGGTGAAGACAAGCTATTGGAAGATATTCATACCGTTAAAGCGCATTACGTATTATCGCCTGCATACCTCATCTACAAGCTAAATTCGTAAATAATAATACGATATAATAACAACAACAACAACAACAACAACAACAACAACAATAATAATACTAAGAAGAAGAAGAAGAAGAAGAAGATGAAGTAATGTTGCAAAATGATGAAAGGCAGGGGAAGGTGCGAGGGGAGCAGCCTTCAATTATTTTATATAATTTTAGGCTTTCGTGTACTTGTTGAAATAATTTAACTTGAAATTGAAATAATACAGCCTTTGTAATGAAATTTTATGTATATTTGAAATGATAAAATGAGATTTTATGTAGGTTTTACTGAAAAGAATATGTCATCGGAGTTTTGTATTCTAAAAAGATATAAATAACCGTGTACAGTACAAATAGCGTAACAAATAACAGAAGCTTTTTATAAGAAAATATGTTCAGGCTTGTATACACACTTTTTATCTTTAATGTTTAATTAATATTATTTAGAAATATTGTAAACATTTGCTACATTTACTCAAACTATTAACATTCGAAACTGAAATTGCTAATATTTAATTAAAATACGCACAACAATAATTAACAATAACGGCAATGCTCATAGTAATAAATGAAAAATTAAATAAATAAATAAAAAAAATTAATTGTTACGCCGTCTGAGTAGATAAAGTTTTTACTTGCACGTAAGAAGATTATATCATTATTATTACATCGGATAGGCAAATATTTTTAATCAATGGAATGTCCTGCTCTTTAAAGCTTAGCTTTAATATATACGCCCTACAAAGCGGCTCTTTGTTGTTGTTGTTGTTGTGTTGTTGTTGTTTTCTTCTTCTTCTTCTTCTTCTTCTTCTTCTTCTTCTTCTTCTTCTTTATATCTCGAACGAATTAAATGGTTGAGCGAGCCTCATGGCGGACTTGTGCCATTGAATTACTCGGTTCATCGGGTATTTTATGTCGACAGGTGCCCGCCACCGCGAAGCTCGATGCCAAAATCCACATCCTATCCGATTCTGCTTTATTTATTGCTTCGAAGCTTCGGCGCGATCGTAGTTTTGAGCCTCCCTAGCATTAAAACCGTTTAAAAACAACGAAGCGGCCCGATGGCCTTATCTGTCGATAAAATTTACGGCAATAACGTTAACGATAAACGAGCGGCAACAATGTTCAACCTGATAATATGAATTTATACGAAGAGGAAAATGAGGAGAAGGAGCAGGAGGAGGAGGAGGAAGAAGAAGAGGGAACGGGCCTGCGTTATAACCCCAATAACCCCCGATACAATGCGTATGATAGGTAAGCCATAGAATTATGGCTGCAGCGGCCTCTCGTTATTCGTTATTTCCCGTAAAAAGAATAATTGCCCTACGCACGATGCGAGTCGGCCATTGTCAGGTCCCCGGGTTAATCTGCATGTCAAAGGCTCTCGCGTGTCCAACAAAGAGTCCAAGGAATGTAGAACTAGGTGAATTGTGGTCGTATAAAGGAGACGGGACATACGCGTTCCGGGATATTTTCCATACGCGTGAATTTCGTTACGGGGTTACGGGGGCGGCGGTGGCGGCGGCGTTGGCGGCGGGGGGGAGGGAGACGCCTGTAACAGGTAAGAGGGATCGACAAACGAGGACGGAATAAGACGGAGGAGGAGGAGGAGGAGGAGGAGGCTCGCCTGCACGTACGCTTAATGCGCCTGTGTACAGGTGCAACGGGAACATTGTTGCTCTCTTACGTCCCGTAAGAAAGGCGAAGGGCTACTTTGATAAGCTGCCGAGCCCTTATCGGAGGTAACGAGCGGCATAAGGCTATTGGGGTCGATTACTAGACATAAGGGACCCCGTCTCGTTATAAAGAAGCGGGGGGGGGGGGGTGTCTGCGTGTGAGAGAGAGGAGGAATCGGGTATTAATTCGTGGCAAAGCCGTGGACGCTCGGACGGGTTGGAACATTCGGGCGGATGATTACCCTTATGCCGACTCGGCTAATAAGATTAGGAGGGCTAGTCCACGTCTCCTCCACGGCATAGTGTGCATCGGCTAAAGGGCCGTCATTGTTGGGATTTTCGCCAGGTCCGTACGGGACCTTAGCTAAACGTACGTACCTACCGCTTACGGCACGCATGCGTCCCCCGCCAGTTGGCACGAGCTCCGCGGCTGACGTCTAACATGGCCGCTGCTGCGCCCGTGGCTCCTTTGGCACAAATATATATATATATATCCGAGCGAGCCGATTATTAATAGAACGCGCGCCTGTTCCTCCCGGGGCACTTTCCGTCCCACTCCACCCGCCCCGGGTGCGATTAACCAAGACCCCGTCGACGGCACCGACTCCCGGCCACTGGCTTTAACCCTGGCTCTGACCCCCCCTGCCTCCCTCCTGCCCCAGCCTCTTTACCCTGTTTTTCTTATTAACATTCACAGGTACCGTAATCTCCGTACACCGCCTCCTCCCACTGCCCCGCGAAGCCGACATCCTTTAAAAGCAGTCCGTTTCCACGTTAATTTTAAGATCGAACCGACAGATACGCCTGCCCGCCACTGAAATATACCACTCTCCTCCTCATAATTCATAATTCAGTTAAGGCATAATTAGACGACCGTGCAAACGTTAATTATCGGGTAAAAATTCAATTATTTACGCCGCTGCTTTTCAATACCGTCGGTAACGCTCATTAAAGGCTTAAGCAATCATTGCACGTATTATTAAAGCGACATAACTGTGCAAAAACAAAACAAAAAAAAAACAAAAAAAAAGATAGGGAGAGAGAGAGAGAGGCGAAATAAAAAACGGGAGAAAAGAAAACAACAGCGACGATAAACAAAGTAAATACATAAATAAAATGTACACTTCAAATTGAGAATAAAATGAAATTTACGCGAATGTAAATATTTAAATATCTCTAGTTAATTATAATGCATTGCCGGTAAAATATTCTCTTTTTAAATAGTTCAAAGAGAGTATTTAGTTTGAAACTCGATGGATCGGTAATGATGAAACAACACCGGCAACTAACTGCCCCATTGTTACCCACCTACAATTAAACAATTAATTATTACACGCCGTTATTTCTACCATTTTATTGTTTTTAGCTTTCTTTTTCTTTTTTCTTTTTTCTTTTTCTTTTTTCTTTCTTTTTTTTATTTATTTATTTATTTATTAGTATAGCGAGTGGGTGGGTGTAGATACGTAAAGCCGAATTTTATTAGGACCTCCGAGCGATTACAAATAAAATTACATGTGCCCTCGTCGTCAGCGCAGTAAATAACACAGTAGTACCGTTTAATGTCTACGCGTAGACCCTAATAGTGCTCGACACGTGCAATCGGAGATGAACGTTTTTTTCTTTCTTTTTTTTTTTTTAATTTTTTTTAAAATATTAAAGAATACGTGTCACATGCAGCAGCTAAATGGTACATTTTTGAAGTAGAAGGCTCGGTTGAACCGTAAGGTGTATTTGCGTTTGATAAGGCGATAAGTAATTGATTAACTAATTTCTTATGAAATACGATTGTCTGTCGCGTGTAATGAAAAAAGAGAAAAGGAAAAATGAAAAGAAAAAGGAAAAAGAAAAAGAAAAATAAATGAAATAAAGAAGAAGAAAAGACGGGAGGGCGGGGGCGGAGGGGGTATAACGCCGCCGAATAATAATCGGAATTTAACGCGAGGATGTAAGAGCATCATCGGCGGGATTTCAGTGCCGTGCGGAAAAACGTTGGAAAAAGTGAAAGCTCGCATGCGTAAATATTTCATGCATTCCCGCTCTTATCTCGCTCTTGCAAAATCAACAAGTGGATGTGCGTTGTTGGCATTTTTCGAAATGACATTGGCGCGGTAGGCTCGGGATGCGTCGGCGCGCGGGTCTTGGGACTGGAGCGACAAAGAAAAGGAAAGAAAAGGAAAGAAAAAAAGAAAAATAAGAGAAGAGGGAAGCGGGAAAGCGGGGCCGAGATCCGGAGGGCCGTCGGTAACTGATAATTTAGAATGCGCCTAATGATATTCCGGGGGAAGACGTGAGATTGGCCTTATTCCGTGTTTGTACGGGCCGATAAAAATAAGTAGCGGCAAGTACTGCGCGGCTCGAACGAGAAAAGAGCGGGGAAAAGGGCGGAAAAAAGGGCGGAGAACGCTCGGGTTCCGGCTCGGGTTCCGGCTACGGGTTCCGGCTCGGGCGCTCGAGTCGACGAGTGCCGTTTCCCGGGGCGCGCGGACCTTTAATATTTTTGTGTGCACAACTGATACGGCCCTTACAAATGGAATGAAATGAGCGGCAAATGTAAAGTCGCGATGCGAATAAAAATGGTGCAGAGCCGCCCTCCCTAGGAGATGGAGGAGGAGAAGGTGGAGGAGGAGGAGGAGGTGGAGGAGGAGGAGGTGGAGAGGCTTGTCGAGGCCGACGAGGGCGGAATGGCGAGCGAGCCGACCGGGTAAATAGAAGATGGTAAAAAAAGGTAGGACGGGGGCAATATGTAGCGGATTAATCAGTAGTGCAGTCATACCGAGTTGCCTGCGCGGGGGGGGGGGCGAGTGTGGAGAGCATGGCTCCAGCAACTACAAAGCTGTGTATTTTGCCAATATTTGAGTAAATCATGAAGAATGCTTTGTACGGGGGCCGAGGGTCGGGTAGTGGTTGGATGCGCAGCCGCCGACGCGCAGCCCTACGTGCCCCGACGATCCCCGCGCTGCGGCCAAGGGCGGCCGATGCGGGACGAGGAGGGATAAAACGTCGACGCTAAGGATCCCTCCGAGGAAGGTCTCGGTCTCCGCGGGCGCGACCCCGTCTTCATCGAGGTTTCGGGTCGAGATTCGGGGACTCGGGCTCGCTCGGGCAGCCCCGCCGCTAAGGGTGACCGGTGTACCCTGGTGGTAGCCGACGGGAGTCGAGGGAACGTAGGAGGGCGAGCGAGCGTCAGAATGTGAAAGAGTCGCGAGGCCAGGCGACGACCGGTCGCGATCGGCGTCTTGGACTCGGGCGATGGGGCGGGGGTGGCCGCGTTGCCATCGCTACACGGCTGGATATCAGCGCGCCTCCTGGTTGGTTCGCGCGCGCGCCGCTCACGCCGCGGCCCCAGGAGCTGCCGCCGACACCGCCGTCTACGTCGCTGCCACCGCCACCACCACCACCACCACCGCTGCTGGCATCGCAACCACCGCCGCCACCGCCACCGCCGTAGCAGCAGCAGTAGCAGAAGCAGAAGCAGCAGCAGCAGCAGCCACCGCCGCCACCACCGCCGTCGCCGCCGCCGTCGCGATATTGACTCGCTGACGAGAGAGGGACGAGGGCACGTGCGGCCATGCTGCTTTCTGGCCCCGCGGAGGAAGGAGGTACGCCGTTGAGCGCAAGGGACGACGCGAACATGGCCGCGCGCGACTCTCGGAAACGGCGGATTCGAGGAGTGCGTGGGGACGCCGTGCCAACCACCGCCTTCTCATTAGACTTGATGGACCCGGTCTTGGTCGGCCCCTTGGTCGGTCTCTTGGTAGGGCCCGGAACCTCCTGACGACGTAACCTTGGGCTGACTGGGCCCTCGGGCCAACATGTGCGCAAGAGACCATGCGACCACGGGTGTTTCCATCCCGGCTCGTTCCCGACGTCTTTTCATATAATACCCCTCGATGACTTTATTAGCTCCTCCTCCTCCTCCTCCTCCTCCTTCTTCTTCTTCGTCCCCAATAACCCTAGTGCACGTAATGACAACGCACACTCTTGTCCCGGTCACGGGCACTTACTTTATCCGACGTTTCAAAGAACGGCCAATATTTATTATGGCCGGGAGAAAAGAGAGCCCATCCCCGTGCCCCTCTCTCTCGAGCCTAGCTTCCCCGCCCCCTCCCCCCCCTCCACCGCAATAATTTTCATAATACTGATATTGTATTGAGGATTATTGAAGTAACATTGCGTGTGGGCGGAGGGGCGGTATATGTAGCGCAAACGACGCCCCGTTAACACGTGGCCCCGCAATCACGGCCGTTATTCGCATTAATTACGTAATTACGGCAAGGAAAAGCATGGTCCGTCCCGCCGGGGCACGTAAATATTTCTATCCGTCCGACCATCCGGTTGGTATTATTACGCATGTCATACCGTAAACGCTACGGCTATTAATATTATTATTATTATTATTATTATTGATTCGCTTGGGCGGGTGGGTCGGGTATAATTAAATCGGCTCGTGAACCGTCGCTCGGGCCTGACTTTGAAGCTCAGTCATTGCCGCGGAGGTTCATCGAATTACGAGATAAGCGGGTATCGCGAGCCCCGTACTGGCTGATTGTAAAACCAGAGGAGCGTAAAGGTGTTGTCGGCGGCGCAATTCGTCGCTACGGCGGATGTCCGCCAATGGTTCGCCCAGGCACACGTAAAGCCACACATTGGTTCAAGAATCAAGTGGTCGTCCTCTTATTTTTCATTCCGGGCGCGGAATTTCTCCTTTCTTTTCTCCACTCTTTTCTCGACTCTTTTCTCTGCCGACGAAATCCTAACTGGACGGATTGGCAAGAAGCGCGAAAGCACGTGAGCCGACCAAGCCAACCTGTTTATAATATTCGTCAAGAGATTGCGAATAATAGGCAATATTGCGTGTAATAGGTATAAGGGATTTTTGGGATGGTGGGTAGGTGGGTGAAGGGGGTAGTTGGAAGTGAACTTATAGGTAGGGCGGAGGCAGGAGCTCCCGATTCCCATTTTACTTGGCGATTTCACTTGGCTGAGCCGATAAACGGGCAGGCGCATTAACCGGCGGATAATGTGCGGGGCTCGGCTCGCATCGACGATCCCCGGTTTTAGCTTCCTGGTTAACGCGACGAATTAGGAGTAAATAAAAGAGCGAGACCCGTGGCCGGGCATTTGTCGGGAATTAAGATTAACGATGAATAAAAAGCGCGTCATTGATTGCGTCGTCGCGTCGGGGCTCAGTGTCATACGATGCGATACAACGCGATACAATGCGATACAATGCGATACAATGCGATACAATGCGATACAATACGGTACAATGCGGCTGACCGGGGAAAGCCGATGATGCGCATCAGGTGCTTGGGGAAAATAAAACAAAACAAAAAAAAAAAAAAAAAAAAACGAAAACAATAATAGAAAGTATTTGCACGGGGGAGAGAATAATGTATAAAATTATGCATCGATCGCGGACTCTTTTTTGTATTGCAGGATACGGGCGATCCTGTCTCGTTAGGTTCCGAGCGCTGCATCGCTGCTTAACTGGCGAATGATCACGATGACGACGATGCTTCGGGTAATTGGGAGCACCGGATGACTCGCTGCTAATATGGACTCCTTGCGTCGACCGACGCCGGCCCTATCGAGCCAATTCTTCTTTACACGATTATTACCTTTCATCGCCCTTGTTATTATTATTATTATCGTTGCTGTCGTTGTCGTTGTTGTTGTCGTTGTTGTCGTTGCTGCTGCTGTAATTATTATTATCATGGAGTGAGCGGAGCAATGGGCGGCCCGGCTCTAATATAAATTTTATTGTAATAAGGAGTCGGCTCGCCGAGGCCTCAGTACAAATATGCACGATTACGTTTTAAGAAAACATTGGCCGTGTAAATTAGGCTTTTTACCGAGTGTTTGTACAATGTATTTGCGTAGAAAAATGAATCTTTTTTCCGTCATTTATAAAATTGTACGTCTCGTCTTTAAAAGAGAGCGAGAGTGAGCGAGAGTGAGCGAGAGTGAGTGAGAGGGAGGGGGAGGGGGGTGAGAGGAGACGATGGAAAATAATATCGGCAAATGTACGGGCTTGTAACACATGTGGCAAATATAATTTATATTTGTATATGTAAATGCGACGCATTAGAAAGGAGCAGAGAGAGAGAGAGAGAGAGAGAGTGGGAGAGAGCGGGCTTGAGAGGGGAGATTCGAATCCGATCATGTATTTAGTACGTTTCTCTCGATCGTAACTGCTATTAGGAGCGATTGATAAGGAGAATCAGTAGCGGTCTCGAAAAATACAAGCCTTCATTGTCCACAAGCGTTTACATGCTACACACACGCAGAGCGCTCAAATATGTATGCCGTATGCGTATATGCATAGAGACGAAATCGTATTGATTAGAAGTATAAATTTATTTAAAGGATAGTTGGGTACTTGCGGACCTTATCGGGACGCGAAAAACGCTTAAGCACATAACTCTTATTGTTTATTAATCCGTATGTTTATAGTTAAATTACTTTGTATTTGTATTGCATAAGTTTGTGTATTTTTTTATTTGAGCTGATATTATTGTATCGGAACTCCTCGGGAATCGTGACGATAAGTACTTACAAAACTAATAGACATAGGAGTGTTTGACTTCTCACGTAAAACGCCCCCATCAAATAAGAAGAAGTGGAAGAAGTGGAAGAAGATGATGATGATGATGATGATGATGATGATGACGTTGATGATGATGATGAAAGAGAGAGAGAGAGAGAGAGAGAGAGAAGAAAAGTAAAAGAAAACGTAAAAAAAAAAAGAAAAGTAGTGAGCATGCAGTTATTATTAGGATTTCCGAATTGCCCGAGCCCCGTTTATATAGAGGCGCCTGCGCGGATTCCTATCGAAACGCCGAATCGTTGAATGCCTCTTTCTTTATAAATGGAGGGCCGTGATTAATCCAAATGGCGAATAAATAAACGTACAAACACGGCCGAACTTATTAGGGCTCCCGGCTGCTTGTGCATCGGGGCGAGGGTCTACGGGGACAATGAATAAAATTACATTAAGCCCCCGGGCCGCCCTCCCTCCCCCCCCCCCCCCGCAATATTATTATCTACTTATGCTTGCAACGATAAGACAGACTCATTATTATTAATAGAAAATTTGCACGGGCTATCGGGGGACGATTGAGTTGCACCGGCGATTGAGTTTCAATGAATTTCGGGGGGGAAAAAAGTAAGGAGCGCGTGGTAAAGACGAGCGTCGGCGGCTTTGCCAGCGTCTTTCCTTACCCCGTCGTCCTTCCTTTACACCGTCCGAAGCAAAAATATACTTATTACGTATACAAGCTGGGCTAGGCTGGGCTGGGCTGGGCTGGGGGGTGGGCGGGAGGACCGGAGAGCAACGAGCGTCGGGTATGGCGGTCGCGGTGGAAGAGGGGGAAGGGACGGGAGGGATCGGGGGGAGGGGAGGATCGGGAGCCGGCATTCGGTAATTGCGCACGTACGGGCAGCCGGGAAGCTAAAATGGCGATGTGTTGGGGATCGCGAGCCTCTGCACGAGGCGGCTCGGTCGGATACGCCGGCGGGCTTCGGCGGGCGGAGGGACGCGGACGGGGCCATATAATTTTATTGGCCGGCGGTCTTATCGGTCCGCGCTGGAGGGGCACGACGACTCGCCGAGAGATAGGAACGAGAGGGGAAAGAAAAAGCAAAAAAAAAAAAAAAAAAAACAAAAAAAAAAAAAAACAAAAAGGTAAAAAAAAAGGTAAAAAAAAAAAAAAAGGCAGACGAGGAACGAAAGAGGGGAAAAGAAAAGGAGGGAAGGGAAGATGTAGAGAAGAAGTAGAAGAAGTAGAAGAAGAAAAAAGGTTATTGGGGGGGGGGAGGGTCGGAGGTCCGTGTGTTCGTGTGTTCGTGCTTCGCTGAGAGTGCCATGAAAAATTGAGCCCCGGCCGGACGAGGATCCGAGGCAATCGATCAGCCGGCCGATGCTCGTGATGAAAAGCGCTCGAGATGAATTCCGCCCGTAAATCCTGACGTCGAGCCTCCCGACACGTCCCTCTCCCATTATATCTCCTATATCTGCAACATACGTCGGAAGCGGGCTCGTCGGAGCCCCTCTGTACTGCTCGGAGGGGTTGATGGAAGAGGTGGAGGAGTCGGAGGAGGTGGAGGAGGTGGAGGAGGTGGAGGAGGTGGAGGTGGAGGAGGCGGAGGAGGCGTCGATGCCGCGCCCTCCGTTCAATAAGCGGCGCCGGGCACGTCGTTCCCGCGCTGGCCACTCGGCCAAATTAACGACGTCGGACTCCTTGGCGAGTGGACGAGAGACGTCGGCCTCGGGGATCGATCCTCCTCGTGGCCCCGTGACGCGTCTCCTCGAGGACGACGGGGTTAATAATCGTGGCCCGCGGGCTCGATCGCCCGAGCAATAAAGGGATCGATCGCTCCGCGAGTCTCGCCCTCGCTCGGAGGGGGTGGGGTTGGATGGGGGAGTCGTCTCTCCACCGCGTAAGAGTTCCGTGATGGGGTGCGAGGCAGCGGGGTGAGCGAGATAGAGAGAGAGAGAGAGAGAGAGAGAGAGTGAGAAAGAGTGCGGGCAAGTCCATAAGGCGCGCTTCGGTATTATCGTCGATCGAGCGTCGCATTATCCCTCGATGAAAGGTACTTGCCTCGAAGGTCCGCCGCTCACCCCCGCCCGTCGGCAATTCCGTCCCAGCTAATTCCCAGAACAATTCAAGGAGATAACACCCCGTGTATACAAACCGGGGCAGAGCCGCCCCAGCTCTCTTTCTCCCGTCTCTCTCTCTCTCCCGTCTCTCTCTCTCTCTCTCTCTCTCCCGTCTCTCTCTCTCTCTCTCTCTATCTCTATCTCGCCCGAGTCCTGACAACTCAACTATGCGCTACGGCTAATACCGCGGCAAATGTGCACCATTGTGGGGTCGCGCGCCCCGGGGCGTTTTGGCCGACCGATACAATAGGGGTGGCCCGTCGGTGGGGACAGCGCACCCGACGCGTTTAATGTATATTAATAAAACGTAAGTCGGTGGGCGTTTAGCCGTCGAGGAGGGCCGGCGATAAGGGCCGGTCGTGCTGGTGCCGGTGCTGGTCGTGGTGGTGGTGGTGGTGGTGGTGGTGGTGGCCGGGAGGTGCCGCGCAAATAAAGGAGCAATAACCCACCAACGCGCTTTGTTCGCGGCTTTGTTTCCAACTAGCTTCAATCTCTCTGCTCTCTCTCTCTGCTCTCTCTCTCTCTCTCTCTCTCTCTCTCTCTCTCTCAATCTCTGAATCCATCTCTCTCTCCGTCTATCTATTTCGCAGCCAGTAACGCAAGCTCTCGCTCGTATGGCCAGAATCAGCGGGGGTGATCGGGCGAACCGTTGCGATTGAGAGCCCGTCTGGTTCTCTCGCCCCCGCAGGTTTTTCCGGGCCAGCGGGTCGAGAGCCGCGCCCGGGCGGGCCCCGCCGCCGAAACCCGACGACGGCACGAGATTATTACCGGCTCCGGGCGCCAGGTTAACGCGGTTGCGGCTTATCGGCCTCGGCAAACACCGGCTATCGCGCAGCTGATGATAATACTTCATCGTCCCCCGCCCCCGCCCCCCCCAGACGGGGCGATCGCCGTACACCGCGGAGGACTAGGGATGTCCGCTCGGTCGGTGAGGAAGAGGAGGACACGTCCAGGAGGGCAGAGCCGATAACGAGGCTGCCGATGACTCGAGGCCAGTCTCCTTCCTATTGATTCACCTTGAAAATTCACGTTAAAAATTGCCGGCGACCGACATGCCCGAGGCGTACAATATTCTCTGACCGAGGACTCCTAAGGAAGTATCGTCCGAAGAGCCCGCAGATTTATATTCGAGTACCCGTACCGAGAATCGTGCCGACAACCAACTCCAAACTAACGGAAACTCTCCTTTCTCCCCGTCCCCTGCCACTCCCAATCTGCATCGTCCTCACAGCGATATATATATATATACATCTACATATACATCTACATATATATACACGCAGAGAAAGAGGGAGAGGGGGGGAGGGCAAGAGACGCTACTCAAGAGGGCCCGAAGAGTTGCTCCTCTTCTCCTCTCTCACTCCCTGTGTGTTTTACGCTTTTGATGAATGCCGCGGCGCGCTTTTCCAGGTACGGCCCGTCCCGGCCCGGCCCGGCCCGGCCCGTTAACTTAGTGCCCAGGTAAAAGCGACGGAGGATCGGCTGTTTGCCCCGCGGCTCGGCAAACAGCGGCGCTTTTCCGAAATATCCGCCTGGAGGGTTGAGATGGGAGCGGCGGCGCTACTACGCGGCTCCCTCGTAGCCTCCCTCGTAGCCCCCCTCGTAGCCTCCCTCGGCTCCCTCGGCTCCCTCGGCTCCCTCGGCTCTGGGAAAACTCCTGGTGTGGCCGGGCGATCGGGTTACCACTCGATAACGACTTTCGACTCTGACCGACATCGGCACTTTAAACCCGATCTCCTCGTATCCTATTCGCGCGCGTTTTTCCTCAACTTTTCCTCGGCCCTCACTCTCTCTCTCTCTCTCTCTCTCTCTCTCTCTCTCTCTCTCTCTCTCTCTCTCTCTCTCTCTGTGTCGGGTAAGCTAGTGGGACGTGGGGAGGGGCGGCAGTGTTCGCGGGGTCCGATTCGAAAGGATCCTCGAGTCTTACTGGCCGCCTAATGCGCTCCAATCGATATCCCATTCTTGACTCATGCGCTGAAAAACAAATACGCCCCTCCTCCTCCCCCCTTTCCCCCTGACTCCTTCCTCCACCGCCCTACTCGCCACTCTACGCTTCGCTCCTTCCTTTCCTTTTTTTTCTTTTCCTTTTTTTTTCCTTTTTTCTTTCTTCTCTCTTTTTTTTCGTCTCCCCCCACCCCACCCCACCCCTCCCCCTCGTGCGTGAAATTTTATCGTTCGCTTTAACGTACGTCGCTCGTGAATTTAACAGAGCCAATATTTGTCCATTTCCATTTCTCTCTCTCTCTCTCTCTCTCTCTCACTCACTCACTCTCTCCGTCTCCCTTTACTCCTTGTCATGTCATTTACTTTTTGCCTTACCCCAATAACCCCCTTCCCCCGCGTTTACCATTGTAGTCTATTTTTTTCTCATATTGACTCGTAGACGTTTGTTATCGTCTTGTTGCACTTGCGACGCGCTGCTCATCGCCGGGTCAATAATGCGTCGAGCGGCGGCGGTTCCTGGATACCTGCATTGCAGCTCGAAAGCAATCACGAGCGGCGAAGGGGGTGAGGGCGGACGGGGAGTCGATCGCTTCGAGTAATTCGCTAAATAACGAAGCTCTCGGGGAACTTTTAATAATCAGCGGAAGAGAAACGTGGGCGCACACAAGGCCGACCCGGGGATAACGGAGTGGGTGGTTTGGGGGGGGGCGGTAAGGTAAGGGGCAGGCGGGTCGAGAGGAGGGCGGCAGAGGAAAAGGGATTGAAGAGAACGGCCGTGAGCGAGAGAGAGTTACAAAGTCGACGAGGTCCGACAAAGGCTTTGCCACTTGTATGATCTTGGATCTACGCAAATAGAGTTGTTGGAAAAGTAGAGTCAGAGTCAGAGAGAGAGGGGAGGGGGGAGTAGAACGAGCGAGCGGGTGGTCCGACTCCCCCACCCTATTCGAGCCCGGCTCATCACTATTCTTTCCTCTCGTTATCGTCTCTCTCTCTCTCTCTCCCCCTCTCCCTCTATCTCTCTCCCTCTCCCTCTCTCTCTCTCTCTCTATCCCCCCCTCTTTACCCTATCCATCTCTTTCGGCTCTACGCCGTCTCCGCGCGTACACTTCGCGTTTCCTTTCTGTGCACGAGAGCTTGATTTTCCATGTTTACCTAATAATCAAGTCGGGGCGCATGCAGCGTGAAAGGCGCTTACGAGATTGATAAACGAGGGATGGAAGGAGCGCTGTTGCTGTTTTCGCAAGCTCGGCCTCGCTCCTCGCTAAAGCTAAAGGAAAAACGTGGAAATGCTCGAATTCTAATTCAAATTCGGACCTGACGTCCCCAATAACCCCAATAACCCCAATAACCTTCCCTTTCCTGGATCGCGAGCAAACGCTATCTAGATCAGGGAGCGAGCATCACTTGGGTGGGACTTTTCATTACCAAGATTATAGGCTCCTCCCCCCACCCCTTCCCCATCTTGTCGCTCGCGATCCGCTCTTATCAGGAGCCGCTCCCGGCTACCGAGGCCGCGCGTTAATAAGCGATTACCGTCCGGCCCGCATGGGCTGGTCGATGGGGCGGGACGTACGCGGTGGGAGGGAGGGAGGGAGGGAGGGATGGGGCTGGGGCAGGTAGGTAGGGTGAGCTCGAGCCAGAGCTAGATCGCGCTTTACGGATTAATTCAAATGCGTATTGCCGTACAAACAAATAAATATTTGGCCACGAGTGCAAAGCGACACAAGTCAAATACGTCGTGGACGGCGAGCATCTATCGCGCTATCATCCCCCCCCCCAACCTCTCAGCCCTCCCGCCCTTCCTAGTAGCCCTTTCCCTCTCGCGAGCGGTCTTTCTTTTTTTTTTTTTGGTGGGTGGTTGGTGGGGTGGGTCGGGGGTGGGGTGGGTGGTGGGGTCGAGGAGGACGGAGGTCCGACAGAGGACCGCCTCCGTTACGAAGCTCCCTCGCTCCGGGCGTCAGGAGTCAGGGAGCGGGAGAGCGCGCGGGCGCTAAATGCCGGAGGGGGGGGGGGTCACGAGGGCGAGTCGGGGCGGCAAGTGTGCACTTTTTAAGTCTTTATCGCCGGCATTGTCTCCTTTGTCGTAGCCCGTCAAAGCCACGAATGCGCGCCAACGATCCTGCGAATTCACGCTCACGCGTCCGCTCGAGCGGATAATCTTGAGCCAGGGCGCAGCTGCACGGCAGAGAGCGTGGTGCGCTCGCCCGCGCTTGCGCACCTCCCTCCCACCCCCATCCCAATATCCTCTATTCTCCCCCCTGCCCATGCCCCCTGCCCCCTGCCCCCTACCACGCCTTTTCCGTTCACCCTTCCTAACCCCCAACCCCGTCGTAAGAGCCCCCCCCTCTCTCTCTCTCTTATCTATCTCTCTCTCTATCTCTCTCTCTCTCTCTCTCTGTCTCTCTCTGTCTGGAAGCGAATATGTACACGGGAGCGTACGTATTCCCTACAATATGTACCGAGTATACCTCACCGTTGACTTTCCGCTGTTTGATTCTTGAATCACTGCCTATGTACGTGAGATGCTTAATCGGAGGTTAAATATTTTGGCCAGCCACGGGTAATCGGAGCCCCAGCCTCCGCCCCTGGAGCAAGAGTCGCGCGACCCTTCCTTACGCCCTCGGTATCGGTGATTCTCCCTAATCAGCCGGGAGAAGGTGCGAGAGTAAGTAAGTAAGTAAGTAAGTAAGCAAGCAAGCAAGCAAGTAAGCAAGTAAGAGGAGCCTCGATTCGAGTCCTTAATACCTTCACGGAGCCGCTCGGCTCTCGGATCTCGGATATCTCGGGTGGACGGGCCATTTTGGGAGGACCGGCCGAGATCTCGGGATTAATCGGGCCTTTGCGGAGGCTCCGCGTCGAATACCAGCGATGCGAATATCTCTATCTACACGTGACCGCGGCATACGTGTACACGGGTCGGGGCCGGTGAAGCGAGATGGGCCGGGAACGCCCCCGCTCCCAAGGTCGGATCGATTAACCCGGGCTCGTTTGCATAAGCCAATATTGTACGGGCGAGTCTAATGATGGGTAATGGGCGCCCATCGCCGAGAAAAAGATACCGAAATCGTCGATGGGCCAACAGATAGAGAGAGAGAGAGAGAGTGAGTGAGTGACTGAGAGAGATGTAGATACAGGGAGAGAGAGAGAGAGAGAGGAGAGAGAGACAACGACGACGACGACGACGACGACGACGTAGAGGCCAGGTAGAGGCACTTGTCCAAACAGAGCGGCTATACGGGGTTATGTGGCGCGATCGGGCCTCGCGTCTGCGCAAACAGACGACCGTGGCCCGCGAAAAAGAGCCAGGATACGCGACTGCAGCCGCACCTGGGCCGAGGCTGGGCCGAGGCTGGGCCGAGGCTGGGCCGCGATTATGACGACCCGCGGCCCATAAATACACGTCGGCCGATAAGCCCGACCGAGAGAGCGGCGGTTCGCGATAAGATAGCCGCGCAGGATGCGAGCGATGCCCCCTCCCAGGTACCCCCGGTCCTCCCCGTGCCACGGCCCCCGCGACTCCCTTACAAACAGACAAAGAAGAGTCCGCGTCACGGGCTTCGTCGAGCCGCCGTCCGACGTCGGGATTCTTCCTCCCGGGAATTCCCCGAAACTGCACGCAGAGACACGCATACGAGAGACCGACAGAGAGACAGAGAGAGGGGGGAGGGGGGAGGGGAGAGAGAGAGAGCGACAGCGAGAGCGGCTTCTTGAGAGTTACGGCGCCGCTTATCAGGCAGCTTTCACGCGGTGCCGCTGAGCGTCGAGATAACCGGGACGACTTTTAAGCCGGGAGATACGAGCGAGTCTTGAGCGAGCTTCTCTGCCGTCTACCTCCTCGGTACTCCTTCCCCTCCGCCACCGCCACCGCCGCCTCCACCGCCACAGCCACCGTCACCGCCGCCGCCGCCGCCGACGCGGAGCTCGCACGAACTCCTCCCTTTTTCCTATCGAGCCGAGCCGAGCGAGCGGTGCCGTCGTCCCAGAAAGTTATGTCGCGTATCCACGTACCCGGGCGAGAAGCGCTGATTAGCCTCGCTGTGTAAACGGAAAAGCCGAGCGAGCAGCAGGGCGGGGAGGGGCCGATGGCACGGAAAAGCTACTATCGCTTCAGGAATATCAGCGTTCGAATCCGCGTATTCTCTTTACTCTCACCTTTTGTCGGCCGATACTTGACTGCTTATTGGGGGTGGGGGGGGACGTCGATCCTATCCCCTTCCCCAAACTATTTATCGCAATGCACTCGCTCTGCTCGTCTTAATCCGCTCCTCGCGATTTTTCGAAGAGGAGGAATTAGATGGTGAAGAGAGGAAGAACAAAAAAAAAGATAAATATTTATCATTTAACATGCCGAGCACATAAGTTTCGTACAAATCCAATAAAACGATGTCGTATTACTTTAATAATAAAACAAAAACAAAAGAAGAAGAAGAAGAAGAAGAAGAAGAAGAAGAAGAAGAATAATAACGTATACGCACAAACGCTTCGTGTCATGCGACAGGCTCTTTTACTCTATATTAATTTAACTGAGCAGCTCATAGAGTCGACTCATTAAATTAAAATTCTCGGCGCCATTTTCATTTTCATTGGCCCCGTGTTAATATCGATTCTTGGCTCTTTCTTGGCCCTTTCTTCGGATATCTGCAACAATAATTATAGCTCGTCTTCGCAATATTGTCATGAATTACGCCGGGAGAAAAGAAAATGTAAAGGCAGCTAGTAAAGTAATTAATTTGAATATTTGTGTTTAGTCAATGAGACTTATCATTATTATATTGATTAAAATATCATACTAATTTAATATTTAATTAAATCTCAAATGGGAACTAGTTTTATTATTTAAGTATATAAACATTTTACCTACTTAAACTCTATCAGTTTGTAAATATTATGGTTAGCATTGCGAATTACAAATACATATTTACATATAAAATATTGACAAATTATCTTTTTAAAATATTATTATGTAAAGTAACGTGCATCGTCATTCTTTTAGTAATGTGTCGATAAATAGGGATCGGGTGGAGTAACGCAATAAATACATCGATGGCGATGAAGGGGTTGGGGGGAGAGGGATGGGAGAGGGAGGGAGGGAGGGAGGGAGAGGGAGAGAGGGAGAGAGAGAGGTTGGAGAGGGAGATAACATCTTTTTGTGTTGCCGGCCGAGGTAAATAATGGTTATTCGCTGGAAAAATAGATTTGTTGTATTATTAAATACGGTATACAAATTTAATAATGTATTATTCTGTTTAATTTGCTGAAGATTTGTCAGATTTATTCAACTAGAGTTCGAGCCAATGTTAACACATGAAAACGTAATTAAACATAAATAAAGTTTTATAACAACATTGACGCTGAATATTAAAATATTTAACGTCGTCGGCTGTAAAATCTAATGGGCGGGCGGGGGGTAGGGGGGGGGTTATTGGGGTTATTGGGGTGGGCGAGGGAATTGGAAAAAAAAAAAAAAAAAAAAAAAAGTAAAAACAACGAATGTAGGATATTGACGTGCGCTATTAGAAAGGTTTGAGGATGCACGGATTAATAGTCGTCTTTGTGCAATAATCTATCTGCAGGGTATTTGCATTGTATTGCGTTGGTGATGTGAAGCGGTACTCGCGATCGCGGAGTCGTCGGCAATGACGAATTTAATTATGGATTAAAATAATCGTCGTCGATGTCGGCTTTGTAGATCTCTTAAAGTGAGCGGCATTGCTGCAGCTACGTATGCATCGCCGAGGGATGCAAGTTACCATCTCTCCTCCCCTCTCCCCCCCACCTCGTTCTCTCTGTCCACGTTAAGTATCCTCCATTATCGTTTAAAATGCTCAAACGGGGGAGAGTTCGTCGCCGCGTGCGTCTCCGAGCTCCCCGTACATCCACTTGGAATAGATCATGAGACATCAAGGTAGATACGCTGTACAAATATTTAGCTGCACCTAAGAGAGAGAGACGGGAGAGACGGGAGAGACGGGAGAGAGATGGGAGAAACGTTAGGACTCGGACGCTCGCAATGCGTAGCAGGAACCACGAGGCTCGGAAATACACGTATTTGGAGAAAAAACAGTCCGCATACAGATATGCTTTGAAAATTCTGTATGCATTGTGCGCAGGGAGTGAAATCCTGTCGAATGTTTTCTCGTACCCCCATAGGGAGAGCGAGCTTTCGAGTAGGCTTTCCCTTTGTTGTCGGAATTTAACGATCGGTAAATCGCTTCTCGATCCACCTCGGAGCCGCTGCCGATGCCGCTGCCGATGCTGCCGCTGATGCCGTCGCCGTCGCCGACAGAGTACAGTATTAAACCGACTAAAAACTTAAGCTCCATCGATTTAAGGACTCGGACCTTCCTACACCAATACACACGAGATTCGTGCTCCTCGTAGATGATTAGAGCGCATGAAGTACCGCCTTTCCTTTTTTTTCTTCTTTCTTCTTTCTTCTTTCTTCTTTCCTTTTTTTCTTCCTTAGGTCACGTACGGGTGTGGACGCACACGGTGAGCGAGTCTCTACTGCGGTGCGGGCGCTCAATCTTTGACAGCGGCGTCGCGAGGAAAGGGGGACGGGAGCACCTCGAGTGCTTTCGTCGAATATACGGTCGGCGGTGGGCGACGTAGGAGGGCAGGGGTCGGGAGCGGGAGCGGGAGCGGGAGCGGGAGCGTAGTCCTGGCGTAGGAAGCAGGAGAGAAAAGAACCACGGTCCTCCATAGTCCACGAGCATGTTTTAAAAGTATGCTAACAGCGGACTCGGTGAGACGTTGAGAGAGACGGTGAGAGGGGGGGGGATGGGAGCGAGCGACTATCCATCCATTAGCCCTCTCAATTATTCGGAGTGGTATTCCGTGGAAGAAAGTAAAGACGCTCGAGAGAAGGAAGGCAGCGTTTTGTTAATCTAAGGAAGGAGGTAGAGGACGGAGAAACGAGCGTCACAGGGAGTGAGGGTGGATGAGTGGGAGGGAGGCGGAGGATCGCCGGGATCGGCCGAGTGCATTGGCGAGCTTAGGAAAATCAAAGCAGCGAATGAGGTGGGAGGAGTGGGAGCAGAAGCTCCTAAATTATAAAGTCGATTGAAAATCGCCGCTGAATTCTCGAGTAATTAAAGCAAATATGTACCCGTCGCCTCGCTTCGCCCTTACCTATGAATTCGTCGTACCTCCGAGCGAGGATGAGCTCGTTAATTACGTAGTCGGCCTGATGAAAATAGAGCCAGGATGAAATTGCCGAAAGAGAGGGGACTGGTTATTGGGGCGGGGTGGGCCGGGGTGGGATGGGGACTGAGAGAGTGAGAGAGAGAGAGAGAGAGATGGAGAGAGAGAGAGAGAGAGAGAGAGAGAGAGAGAGAGACCGCACGAGAGAGCGTGAGGGCCGAAAGGATCCAAAAGAGAGGAGCAGAAGAAAGGATGGCGGAGGAGGAGGTGGTGGCGGAGGAGGGGACGCGAGGACTCGGAAATGAAAATGTAAGAGGAGAAGGCTCGCTAATTTAAGAATTTGCTTCGTTAGCGAAATCAAGTGCGGCTGGCTGCCTCCGCGGTCGTTGATACAATTAATTAACGAGCCCCGTTGGCGAGGTGGTCGCGAGGACTCGCTGCGGGTCCCCGGTCCTCCCGACCGGCTCGACCCCCCCCCCCCCCCCCCACGCAGCCCCGGACGTCGCTCCTTTCTTTTAAATTCTTTAAATCGAAGGGATTAGTAATTAGCGCTCACTTTGTTCCGGATATCGGCCCTACTTCATTAACGTCCCACGAATTAAAGTGCAATTAACGTGGCTGCGGTCCGGGTTGGTCGTGGGTTCGTACGGGGGTGGGTGGGCAATGGAGGGAGCGAAATTGGAAATCGGCCACCGAGGGAAGAAGAAGCCTTCGTCGTTCGCGCGGGTGATTCTTTGTGCGAGGGAAGAAGGCGCGAGGCGAACTCGAGCGATAATTCGATTATCGTGCGGACCCTCGAGGGACCCACGGCTCGACGGGCCCGCATCCCGGGACTCGCGTTATTGCGGCCGGGTATCCTCACGCGAGCGATCGATCCGGGACAAATTGTCGATTTTACAACGCGTTCCGCAATTCGCGCCAGCCGCCGGCGTCGGGCCCACAAAGGCAAGTTCACGTACCGGGGTCACCATCCTTCCACGCCTCCTCCTCCTCCTCCTCCTCCTCCTCCTCCTATACCACCCGCCCCTCCCCCCAATAACCCTCGGGACCCCACCAGATCCCAGCATCGTCGGGTCGCGGTTAGAGCCAGCCGTGCCGGCCCGCTCCCGCTTCGATAACCTTAATAACTTCAATAACGGCGAGGTAGGGCTCGGCCGCCCACGGCTCGGGATCACCTCGCGGAAGGAAGTCGGCTCGCTCATTAGTTTGTCCGGGTTCGCTGTTCGAGGTCCCGGCCACGCGCTTCCCTCATCTCACGACCGTCCGTCCGTCCGTCCGTCCACGGCGGCTCCCCTTTCTTTTCTTATTCTTTCCTTCAATAAGGCGCACTTGAGCGTGTGACGCGTATAAGGAGCGAGGCCAGCGCCAGTAAAATGGTACACGTAATTACACGGGCTCGGGATCGATTCGCCGGCTCGGTAATGAATTTTTTACGAGGCCGCGAGCTGAAAGATCCTTCGAAGACAGCCGGGGACGGGCGAGGACGGGCGAGGACGGGCGAGGACGGGCGAGGACGGCGAGGACCGTGTCCGATCGGCCGGGCCCTGACCGCACCTCAACCTTATGCTTTATCGATATACTTGGGGGGTGGGGGGGGGGGCGGCCACGTGTGCGCGTACGCGTTTATGTGGCTCGGGATGCGCGCGCGCGCGCGCGCGGGCAAAAAGACCACTTACCCTTGACCCTCGGCACTTCTGAGGCCCGCACGAAACGCTTTTATCGCTCGGTAACGATAGCGTTTTACTACGATATGTAATACAGATTGATGGATGGACAGATAGGCGGATGGACGGCTAGAGAGATAAGGCGAACCCGAGGCCGAGCCTCTCTCTGTGTGCCTGTGTGCGCGAGGGAGGGAGAGAGGGACCGGGCGAGGGAGCGAGCCGGAAGAGACGAATAGATGTTGCGGGGAGATTAGAAACGCGAGTAGTCGGCGCGGAGAGTAGACCTTCGGTAATCGAGAATGATCTCGGGTAGAGGTCCGTGTCGGGGTCCGTGTCGGGGTCCGTGTCGGGGTCCGTGTCGGGGTCCAGGATGTGCCGGGCGGGGGCACACCTCCCAGGCCGTTCTTGGCGAATTATTTACACAACTTATGGAGTCGGCGGGAGTACGGGCTAGGAGCGGCTTTCCGCTGGCATCAGCAACGCAGGGGACAGAGGCGGGGGCAGCGGCGGGGGCAGCGGCGGCAACGGAAGCGACGCTACAGGCATCATCGACCCCAAGGCGGCTCTCCTCTGCTCTGCTCTGCTCTGCTCTGCTCTGCTCTGCTCTGCTCAGCTCCGCTCCTCGTCTCGACCCTCGGCCCCCGGCACTCGCCACTCCAGGCTCCGGCGCTCCCTCCGCCGACACTCGAGAGCGGCGCCCGCGAAGCCTCGATTATCGATTACGTTCCCTCAAGGAAGGAACCGCACCCCCGCAAACGTCGAACCACTCGACCCCGTCCTCCGCGCTCTTCTTACGCATACAAAGCCAGATGCGACGGGGCGATGTGCGGGGACCGCTCGCTCTTCCGAAAATCTACCCCCTTAGCGAAATCCCCCTTCCGTAGGCCGTTTGATCTATAAATGCGCGTGACCGAGCCGCGACTCTAACGGAATAGTTAACGAGCCCGCGGGCGGCCCATATGGCCACGAGGTGTCACGCGAGCTGCCAAACGCTCGCCAGTCTCGTCAGGGAGTTTTCACGCGCAGTAGGAAAACCGTTGGACGGCCTCGCGGGCGAAGGCCTCGCTCACTACCCCTCCCTCCCCCCCAAACGTAGGGATAAGAGGAGCTCGGGCAGGAAGGACGGGCTCGGTCGGGCCGTCGGGCGCGCCACCTAGCGCCACCTAGCGCCAGCCCGTGAGACGATACCGAGGACCGGGGGACTGCCGCTGGCCGAGCGGGTCTCGGGGTGGCTCGTAATTTGCCTCAACCAGGGTGAGACTCGCGTCGTCCGGACTCGTGTCGTGGGGCAGCCGTATCTCGCCCGGGGCTACGCCAAGTCGGCTACGAGGAGCGGACTACGGGGGTGGGCGTGCGCCGGGGATGCGGGTCCCGCGCGATTCCCATGATTTGGGATGCGGAGGACGTTAGGTGCGGAATCTCGGCTCTCCGCGGAATGTTTTGACAGGCGCGCGCACGTGGCGTCCGGCTGTTTGTAAAACATCGGTGGTCTCATTGTTCGGGGTCCGATATTAAAGCGCCTCGACGACACGTGACCCGAGGCCGAGGATCGATCGCGCTTCATTGCCGCTCGATTGCCGCTCGAGTGCCCGTCTCGCCTCCCAGCCCCCTCCGTACCAATAACCCTCCGCCCCAATACCTCCACCCCGACCCGGACCCGACCCGGACCCGACCCCATCCCTACCAGGAGGACGGCCACGGACACGGAATCGCGGACGACGGCGCCTCGCGAGGAAACGGCACGCGCCGCCAACTTAAAGGAGCGTCCCCGGAGGCGTCGCTCCGATCCCACGAGCGGTTTTCCCACACGATGGGCGCATGTCGCGATAGACCATCATCGCCGAGCGGTACTCGAGCAAACAGGGCAGCGCTTTCATGATCGACTGACGACTACGACGACGACGACGACGACGACGACGACGACGACGACGACGACGACGACGACTCCGTAACGGACAATTGGCGCTTTAAAAGCATTTAAGAGCTCGTCGGCCCGAGCTCGGCCGTTAATGACGCGTCCGGTGCCGTGATTCGCCGCCGAAACCTTATCGTGTCCCTGTCGAGGACTCGGAGCCCAGCGGATAAGGAGAGAACAGGTGGTGGCCGACGGCGGTGCTCGCACGCGCTCTCCTCGCAGCTGGCCACCGCCCTCGAACCCCCGCAAACGCTTAAGCGGCGCCCACCCCTCGTGCCCCCAATAACCCCAATAACCCGTTCCCGCGCAGACCCTGAAAACAAAAAGAGAAGCCCGCGCTCTTTCCATTTCAATTACCGCCGATGCCGGGCACTGGCGACATCGATACTACGACGCCTGTCCGTCATACTCACCGTAGCCCACCCAACCACCTCCCGCCCCCCCCCCCAACACGCACAACGAGACCCGCTCGTCCACGCAACCCCATTAAGAAATTAAGAATGCGTAATTGCACGAAAATCGACGTAGGACCGACTGTGTCACCTTCGCCGCCTCGATACCTCCTCCTCCTCCTCCTCCTCCTCCTCCTGCTCCTCCTCCTACTCCTGCTCCTCCTCCCGCTCCCGCTCCCGCTCCCGCCCCCCCAACGCCCGAGACAGGGTAATAATTGCCTTTGTTTTCCACGGGCATCACTTGTTCCTCGGGAGCGCGCTCGACCTTCCCGAGCCTTGATCTGCCCCGATCGAGTCCAACAATAAAAAAGAGAGAAAGAAAGAAAGAAAGAAAGAAAGAAAGAAAGAAAGGAAAAAAGAAAGAGAGAGAGAGAGAGAGAGAAAGAAAGAAAACAATGAAGCCCACTCGAGATGAATAGCCTTTCCCGTAGGAGTAAAATGCTCCGAGCGTTTGGTGAGCACCGATTCATAAGCACCGAGCCCTGATGCATTATTTAGGATCGTGTCACTTGGGCGTCGGCCGAGACGTAGGCGCCCGCTCAGTCTCGGGGTCCAGGGACGACGAGAAGGAGGCGAAGGAGTTGGTGGGATCCGGATAGTCTCCGCGCGGCGATAATACGCTAATTACAGGCTCGATTGGCTTTGTCCGGTGGCCGGTGGGAATGATTTTCTTCATTTCATTGGCCGCGTAGAGGGTGAGATGGGAAAGGGGTCGGTGTACCGGGAACTCGGCGTCGTCCGCCTCGGAGCGCCTCGGTGCGCCTCGGAGCGCCTCGGAGCGCCTCGACTTACGAGTGCCGATTGAGCACTTGTTGTGCTCGCCCTCGCGTGTCACGGCCCATCTGTAGCGAACAAGAGGTCGAACAAGGCTCAACTTCCTCGCCCGATGGCTGACAGCTCCAGCCGACTCTCGAGGAGGCTCCCTGCGCTTTTCAGCACCGGTTCCGGGGACTCTGTCTGCGGGAGGGCGGCCCCGCTTCCAGTCCGAGGCACAGACGCCCGCGCGACTCTCTCTCTCTCTCCGTCTCCCGTCTCTCTCCCGTCTCTCTCTCTCCGTCTCTCTCTCTCCCGTCTCTATCTCTCGCAATCTATCTGTCGTCGTATTGTGTAACTTACCGACGGCGAGTCGTGAATGCGAAAATGGCATTCGCCGAAACGAGTTTCTGACCCTTGAATCACTAAAACTGACGAATAATCCGACTCCTCTTGCGTGTCCCCCGGAATGCCTCGACGAGTGGCCACGATGACGTACACGGAATATAACGATTTTCACGCTCCCTTTTTTTTTTCCCTCCTCGACTCTCCCACACCTGTCCCTCCCTCCATCCCTCCCTCCCTCCTCCCACCCTTCTTCGCCACCGCCGCCACCGCCGCTGCTCCTCCATTACATCCTCTTCCTTACTTCGCACTCCCTTAACGTATAAGAGGCCACAGAGAGATAGAGAGAGAGAGAGAGAGAGAGAGAGAGAGAGATTGTTTTTATTATTTATTCTTATCGAGACGTGCAAAAAAACTTTGGCCCCGAAGCCTTTTTCCTTCGGCCTGCATCGAAAGTTATTTATTTACTTGACTCTTCCGATGATGTAAACGTTTAAAAGTGTAATTTCATAGACAAATATACTCGTGGCTAAGCTAACCAATCCCCGTATTTGGTTAAATAAACTAAGTAGTAATACATTTGTGTGAACAATGTCTATAGAAAGATCTGTAGCCGTGCAATCTATTAGCGAATCGCTTTAATATCGGCTTCGGGTGTAAAATGTACTCCCGAGGTACCTACCACCGCCGAGTCATTCTTCCAGTCGCGACTATAAATTTCACGCTCAACTTTACTGGGACGTCGTTGCCCTCGGACGCCCTGACGGACTGACTGACTGACTGACGCACATACACCACACACCTCGATATCCCCCTACCACCCGTAACCCTAATTCTCAACTAAAAAAACGTTACCCGATAAACGCATAATCTCCGCGAACCCAATACATCGCTCCTTCTTCTTTTTTTTTTTTGTTTTTGTTTTTGTTTTTGTTTTTTATCCGAAATCTAACTCGAGTTACCCTTTCGCGCGCGATTCTCTATGCGAACAAGGATTGTGTCGAATTAGCCGAGGCCCATATGGATGGGAAGGTCATCGTTGATCCTACAAGGCCAGCGTCCATACCACCATCCCCGTTCCCTAACGTCTCTCTCTCTCTCTCACTCTCCCACACACGCATTCAGAGCCACGCATTCAGAGCCACGCACGCACACAATGTCCATTCGCTGCTTCATCTCCAGGCGCGTACTGGACTCAGTGCCGCGGTTCCACTTGGTGGTAGAATGATCTGCCAACGTAGTACGTGAACAAGCAAATGTATATTTATCAGCGGCGGGTCGAGGCAGCAGACGAAGTCTCGGACGCTCCGTTTGCCGGGGCAAATAAATAAAGGAAAAGGTTATTGGGGTTAGGTGATGTCGATCGGAAAGCATTATCAGGGTCGTAATCTCCGATCGCGGAGGAGGCGCCGCGTTACCTTCATTTGCTTCATTTGCTCTCTTTTCCATCGTAATCCTGCCCGGCGCGTCAGCCAAATCACTATTGTTCTTATTATTATTGTTATTATTGTTATACTTCGTTTTTTTTTTTTTGTTCAACCGACTCGGGACGAGAGTTCGGTTGTAATTTCGTAGGCGAAAAGCCGAAAAGCCTTTAGGCGTCAGATAAGCCCCGGGTTCGTTAGCTGGGGCTCGCGTAGCGGATAAGCGTTCGTCACGGCGAAGCGGCATTATTTCTGAAAATACGAGGAATTAGTATAATTTTATTGTGCCCTAAGCTGACGCGCGCACGGGGCTTATCGTCGCCCGGAGCCGGTGTACCGCCAGCCAGCCAACCAACCAACGGCAAGCCTCAACGGCTGAAAATATTTCGGCTTCGGACGCTAGATGTGCGAGCTAAGCCGAGCTCGATAACGCTCCAGCTGGGATTGCCCGTGTCCCCGTAGAAGATTGAGGCGCGAAAGGGCGAGCGGGCGCAGGTAGGTTTTAACGAAAACGGGGACAGGTGTAGCGAGCGATAACGGCGGGCGATGAGCGCCGGCGGTTATTGGGGGGAGGGGGAGGGGGTGCGGCGGGGATACCGACCCTTGACTGCGTTGGGCATGGTTCGCGTTATATATCGGCTGGCGGGCTGGCTGGCTGGCTGGCGGTGGCGTTGCTGGTAGGTGGTATCGGGATAGTGGGGGGTATGGGGAGGGGAGAGGGGAGGAAGAGCGTAACAGATTGTGGCGTTAAATAATGCAGGATCGTGTCGAGAGTGGCTCGCGTGATTCGCGAACGTTTGCATTGGCGCAGCGGCTCGGCCGAACGTCGCTCAACGTCGTCGGCACGAGTCCGTCGACTTATCGCCTAAAAGTGAAAGCTCCCGGCGACGGGCTTCGCCAGGCTCGTGTCGTCAAACAACGACGTCGAGGCGACGGATCCGAGCTGTTGGACGGACCCACTCCCCCCACCCCCTCCCCCACGTACCCCAATAACCCTCACGACGGCCTCGCGATCAATCCACGACATACGGACATTGAGGAGTCGCGGGATGGAAGGGAGGGAGGTAGGCAGGAGGTGGGCGAGAAGGGCGGCCGGTGTAGGGAGCGGATGATCGACGGGCGAAAGAGTCGCGAGGGAATGGCGGAAGGTCGAGGCTCCGGGTGCGCAGAAGGCGTGCGCGCCGCTTACGCGACGCTCTACGGTGGAATTTTTCAAGCGCCTCGACAGCGATGAGCGACGACGACTTGGATCAATATTTGCGCAGCCGGGACTTTGACTACGTCACTCGACCTTCCAGAGCCTCGGATGGATCCGGCGATCGATCCGATCCGCTCGGGGCGTGCGCTTATTTTTCGCGCGGACCCGCGAAAGCCGATATTTGCGCTTGGCGGATGGCCGCTAAGTACTACGCTGGCCTCATCCTAACGAGCGTAGCTCGATCGCCGGCCCCTCCCCGTGGGTGGCGCGGGACCGTTGACGGCACGGTGCGGGGTGGTGGGGTGGTGGGATAGGGAGAGGGCGATGGGGTGATGGGGGAGTGGGTGGAGTGGGTGGAGGGGGTGGAGGGGTGCGTGGCAGAGGTCGCGAAAAAAATTTCCCCGCTCGTGTTTGCCGGACGGGTTACGATGCGCGCGCAGCGTCTACGAGCTCGTAATGACTGATTATCGTCGTTAGGACGTTTAACGCCCGCGCGCTTCCCAGAGACACGTGCCCCGGGGCTTACGCAATCCGGGCCGTGTACCGGGGATAAGGCGAAATGAGCACGAGATAGGAGGCCGCATCCTCTCCCGGACACTTCCTCCCGAACGAGTGGCGTCCGGTGCTCGGATGCCGGCGTCCTCCATCTTCGGCATCCATCCTCTTCGTCGTCCGTGACGGTTATTGGGGTGGTGGAGGAGGGAGGCGCGAGGGGGGGGAGGCAAAGTCGGTGCTGGTGGTGGTGGTGAAGGCGGTGGTGGTCGTGAGGTGGTGATGAAGGCGGTGGTGGTGGCGGTGGTGAAGGTGGTGAAGGTGGTGGTGGTGGTGGTAGTGGTGGTGGTGGGTGCCGCGTCCGGGCTATTTGAACGACAAATATTTTGTCGTCAAACTTCTGTCGGGCGGTACCGAATGAACGTGTCTATATGTGTAGGGCTAATACAAAGCGTTTTGCGGGCGTTTGCTAAAATCAAATCATAGTAGCGGGCGCGCGACACGGGAGCGGTGACGCGATCCCGAATAAGTATTTGCGAAAACGATCCGGAGCCGTGTACTCCTTTGGCCTCAATTAGTCTTGTGGACTCGCGCGAGAGGTGCCCTCCCCCCCCCACCCGCCCCGGGAGTGGGGAAAAATCGGCAGGCCCCACAACTTTCGTTCGTCGAGGATCGGTGCTCCAGTGCCGGGCTATTGGCAAGAAGAAGGCTGGATTGGGAGGGTTGGGGGGTAGGAGGGTAGGGGGTAGGGGGGAGCTCCCCGCTGTCAATCGCACGTCGGGAAATCCAAAGGAAATGACGGTCCGATTCTCCATTTAGGCGCTCGTTAAGCATATTGAATCACGTTTCAGCGGGAGAAAACAAGCTGAGCCAACAAGCGCGTCCTTCTCTCCCTCCGGCCCTCCGGCCCTCCCCCCGGCCCACTTCCCCGGCCCTCCCGTGCACTTCCAAACAATTCATTTTATTTTCGAAGCTGATACTGCCTGTTTACCTGGCTGTTTACACTTTGATTGATGTGTTTGTTAGACGAAAGGCTGTCGAGGGGCGCGCAATACGAGGAGTCTCCACGTAAGCGTGCAAGTGTGTCAAGACCCGGGGCCGTGCGAGGGAGGGACGGGCGGACCGAGTAAAAAATGGAGTCTTGAGCAACGTCGGCAAACACGAGAGCTCGGCGAAGGAAGAGCTAGCGGGAGCGAGCGGCAGCGAGCTGTACGGGATGGCGGGCAGGGGGGGGTTAGGGGGAGCGCGCGCACGGGCTCGCTCTCGCGAGGGGTTAGAGGGAGAGCGAGGCGGGGGCGGAAAGACGGTCGTCCGGGTGTGGGTGCGGGTGTGGGTGCGGGTGTGGGTACGGGAGTGCGGGTGCACGCGGTGTACGCCGGGTTAACGTATCATCGTAGGGTTTTCGTGGAAGTGGGCGGTGTACGTGGAAAGCCGGTCCGGTCGTCGATGCAGGCTACGCAGCGGACGGGCCCTTAATTGAGTGCTAACGAGCTAAGAGCCCGTAGCCGTTGGAGGAAAGTCGCGGGAGGAGGCGAGGAGACAGGCCGATGAACCGAGAGCCCGAGCCCGCTAATGGAGACGCGAGAGGGGGGGCGGGGCAGGCGCGGAAGGTGGACAGGCGCGGAAGGTGGCGTTAGCGGTGGCGTAGGTGGTGTAGGTGGTGTAGGTGGTGACGACGAGGGCGCGAGAAGGACCGAGTCTTCTCCGGGATGCAAGCGACGGGGGTTGCCGTCGGGCCGGTTACCTTAGGCGCAGTCGTAGCGCGCTGCGGAAAGGGCGATGTACGGCGAGGTGAGGCAGCGCAGCGAAGGGACAGGGGGTTAAAGCTCGAGCGCGGGGGTCCGGAGACAAGAGACAAGGGGCTTAGGAATAATAGCCGGCTAAACGCTCCACGTATTGCTCGGTTTGTCGTGGCCGTGTATTCGCGGCGCGAGCCTCTCCTCCTCGGAACAATGGACAACTTGGAACGATCGAGCTCCCCCGTCCCTTCCTACCCTGCCGCCACGACTAACTCCGGGGTGCTCCGGGGTTCGTCCGTGCTCGTCTCGACGCTCGTCATACCCCCCCACCCCCCATCTCACTCAACCCTCACCCTCACCCTCACCCTCGCCTCTCACCCTCGCCTCTCGCCTCTCGCCTCTCACCTCACCCCACCCCACCACACCACTCCACCCCACCACACCACACCACCCCACCCCACCCCACCCCGCCCGACCGTACGCCAAGCAACGGGGATCGTGGCCAGCTGCGGATCCCCCGGGTTCGCACGGATTTTCGGAAAAACGGGTCGCGCGACGGGTCCGTCGGTAGCAGACGGACGCTTTAACGCTTTTACGGGACGGGTGACGTAGGGAGGAGCCTCGTCGGGTCGACCCTTAGCCCCGTCATCCTTTAGCCATAATTCTCCGGGCACCGCCGGCTTTTATTGCCGGGCTCTCGGATCATCGGCTCTTCTCCGCTTCGGCTCGTTACGCCACGATAATAATATTGACAAATGCTTGTTTTTACATCAAATATTTTCCGTGCTATTCATATTTATTCGCCGCCTCTAAGTTCTCGGCAAACTAAACTCTCACTTCTATTACTTCTTTTAAATGTTTTATTAATATTATTACAAATGTACATATTTACCGATTGTTATTAATATACATTATATTCCCTGCTCTTTTATAAATGAGATAAGGCCGTCGCGAGCCAAATCGAACAATCATCGTTCGTTGCAATCGTTGAGTTGCCGACGCGAGCCCTGCATCCGCATCCGCATCCGCGTTTTCATCGTCGTCGTCGTCGTCGTCGTCGTCGTCGTCGTCGTCGTCGTCGTCGGCGTACATTGTCCGCAGCGCTTACTGCTAAGACGAACGCGAGGAACCGAGGACGAAAGGACGACGACTGCCGAACGAAATGACGGGGGTATTATTAATTAATGGCGGCGAGGACGGGGGGGAGGGAGGGAGGGCGGGCTTTAGGGCTAAGCAAAGTCCGAATGTCCACAGACCAGTGGTCGACGTAGCCGTTGAACCGCTGACAACCAGTTTCCACGGAGCTCCCGAGCATTCGTCGGCCATTCAAATGATATTTATAAAATTTCCGGATTATTAGACGGTGTGTGTGCGTGCGTGCGTGCTCGTCGTTAGAATGAAGAAGAAGTCCGCTCGGTAACAATACGTGGACAAACAATATATTCTATTTACAATGAGGAATCATGGCTCCGGGTCACTAATGGTTCTCTTAATTATTGATACTTTATGAAATGATCGTCGAGGCTTAAATTTACACAAATACTGACACTGTCACAATAGAGACAGTTTTATTAAAGCAAAGCTTATATCCCCACAAACATTATTTCAGCTCGAGTTTATTTTGCATTCTACGTTTAATCTCTATTTTGAGACTCTTCATTTAAACAAGGTATATTTACGATGCAGGAATAATAACAATAATTACAACAACAACAACAATAACAACAATAACAATAATAACGACGACAACGACGACAACAATAATAACGACAACGACAACGACGACAATAATAATAACAATAACAACGACAATAATAATAATAACGACAATAATAACGACAACAACAATAATAATAATAATGGCCCCGGGCGTTGAATTTTTCAGGGCGCAGTTGAAAAAAATATCCGAGCGAAAGTTAATTTCAAAATGAATTCCTTCCACAAGATGAAAGGAAACAAAGAAGCGAATTTACCCTTCTTATTCCAGCGTAAAATGGAATCACATATTCCTTGAAAGCCACAGCTTGCCCCTAACCCCCCACTTACTACCCACTCCCCAGCCCCTTCGCTCATCTTCCGCTTAACCCGCAGCGCTGCGTCTTCTTTCACCGTCTTCTTCTTCCGTCTTTTACAAGGGATGAAATAGACTTTTCCTCCCTCATCCTCCCATACTATTTTTTTTTACCTCTCTTTGGACTACTTTGTTCGAAAAAGTAAAAATCCCGCTGACTGGTAGGTTGCCGTTGAATTTTTATCAAACAGTCGGGGAAATTGTTGATTCGCCGACACGCGTACATCCGCCATCGCAAACTGAAACTTCAAACAAGCTTTTCGCGGGACGAATTTTCACTCGACCATTTTTCCCACGTAATCTCGGAAAAGGCCCGCAATTAACAAGGAAATATTCATAAATGGCGGTGGGGGTGATGGGGAGGGGGGTGGAACACGTGTCGCAGGCCGCGTCGAGCTCTTTATTACTACATACATACATACATACATAGTACATGGGCATACGCGTATCTGTATCCATCCAAAGCCTCGTTATTATCGAAAAGGGAGGAGGGGGGAGCAAAAAAAAAAAAAAAAAAACAAAACAAAACAAAACAAAAAGGAATCCATAACTTTGAATACCTGGAGCGTATTTGAATTTTAATTATCGAACATCAATTTTACAATTTTCAATTTTCTCTCCTTTCCCCCACGTTCTCCGTAAGCTATGATCGAGCGGCTGAATATGCATGCGCCGGGAAAAAAAAAAAAAAAAAAAAAAAAAAAAAGGCCGCGCAATTTTTCGACCCCAAAAGCTCGAAAATAAAACAAAACAAAAAAAAAAGAAAAAGAAGAAGAAGAAGAAGAAGAAGAAGAAGAAGAGAAAAAAAAACGAAAGAGAGCGCGTTATTGTATTAGGAAGGAATTTGGCAGGACTCGAGGTTGCAAATACCGTTGGAAATGTTTATGTGGCTCCGGCCAGATTTCCCAATCCACGTTACGTTATGGTAAGGAAGGACCTCGTGAGTTTGTAGACGCAAATAGGAAAACGAGGGGGAAAGGGACGACAGAAGCGGGTTTACATTTGATTTCGATTTTTTACAATGGAATTGGTAAAAGGATGGTGGCGCATCCACTCACACACACCCCGCCCCTCCCCACCAAAGCTAGATAGGATGTGCGTTATTATGGGAGTCTGCGGGTGTGGGTAAGGGCCTAAGCCCTGCGTGTGCGTGCGTGCGTGCGTGCGTGCGTGCGTGCGTGGCCCCATGTGTACACACCGCGAGTCTCCGTTTTAATATAAAAAGAAAGAGATGGATACGAGAGAGAGAGAGAGAGAGAGAGAGAGTGAAAAGCGAGAGAGCCGAAGAGAGGAGAGGAGAGGATTAAGAGGAGGAAGTATAAAGGAAAGAGTGGCGACGGGGGAGGGTCGCGGAGCCGAAGAAGCTTAGCGTTTTGAATTAACCGCGTCCCCGCACTTCTATTATCAATCCGTCTGATGAAAGAGGCTGTGCGGTCAGCGCGGGTATAATAGAGTGGCTGCGGAACGCGGTGGAGGAGACGTGGGCCGAGACAAGGACCGAGACAAGGACCGAGACAAGGGAACTGCTCGCGGAAGGTCCTCGCGGCTGGTTTGCGGCCGTCGACGTATCTGTCAATCTCTCGAGGACTCGGTCTGCGGTGGATGTGTAAGGGCCGGGGACCCGGGGCGTGACATACGATCACTTGTAGGACTCTAGACGCCACTCGGGCCGTCGGGCGCACGAAAAATCCCGCGCGAGTCCCACGTGGCCCCGTCGTCGTACACTCGTCCCGTCAAGGACACTCGAGCCGATGGAACCGCGGCCGCGACCCTCGCCGCGTTTTCCCCGATAACCCGCGTTCGAGCGCGCGAATCACGCCGACGCCTCTCCGCATCTCTTCCTGCATCTCTCACGGGAGATGCTGCTGCTGCTGCTACCGCTGCTGCTGCTGCTACCGCTGCTTCTGCCGATGACGACCCAATCAAGGCTCTCTCTCTCTCTCTCTCGGTCTCTCTCTCGGTCTCTCTCTCCTGCCTATCCTGACTATGCTGCCTATATTTGCCTTCGGGTGGGTGATCGGCGGACGGTAGAAATGGCATGCAGCCCCGATGGCCGGGAACGTGCCTCTTGTGAAATACACCTCGGGAGCCTCGTGGAATTATTAAAGCGAGCACTTGTTTAAATTCAGAGCTTTCGAAACGGCTTCGTCTTCGCCTCCGAGATATTTAGGATAAGAGAGCGAGCGAGCGTCGCGGCTTGTGGCCTTATCCGTCGCTGCTGAATAATATTTACTTAACCGAATAATAATAAAAAAAAAAAGAAAAAAAAAAAAGAAAAAAAAAAAAAAAAAGAAAGAAAATAATAAAAAGAAGAAGAAGAAGAAGTAGGCAGGGGTGGGAGGGCGCAAGTAAATGAAGAAGGAAACCTCTCGAAGACTTTGCTGATAAGTAGCGTAGGAATGACGCATTATTCGCGAGAGCGTGAATTTACGTAAGAGAGCGTCGCCCAGTACCTTTAGAGTACGCGTACGCGCCGATGAAGCCGAGGATGCTCGTAGGAGCGAGCCCTAGAGTTTCAGGAGTTAAGGAGCCGAGGAGTAGTGGCACCGCTGCAGTCGAGTCACAGCAGACGAGGCTTATTTGTTTACTTTTTGACCGGGACATCCTTTTCGGATTTAAAAATAAATTCCAACTCGAATATATTAGGGAAATAAGCCGGAGTAGGTAAATATTAATATTTTATGAGCTATGTGAATTCTTTTAAGTTTTCTTTGCGAGTTAAGAGAGAGAGAGAGAGAGAGAGAGAGAGTGAGAGGGCAAGAGGGACGGAATTAAGAACAAGAATCGTCTGATGGCTCAACAATTATTATTCTCCCTGACAATTATCCCACTGCGTGGATTACCACTGACGACTGGCTGCATACTCCTCATCAAGACGAGCCCTCCCCCCATCTTCCCTCCAGCATCCCTCCAGCTTCCCTCCAGCTTCCCTCCAAACGTATAATGTTAACGATAATATTTTATCGCCTATGTTTTTTGTCACATCTCCGTTCTTTATTTGTCAGAATATTATTTAAGTTATATAATCCAGGTCGGGAGGCCAGTGTATTATGTTTAGGAGAGGTTCCGTTACCCAAGTGGAAAATCAATACTCGTTTCTCCATATTAGATTGTTAAGCCCGGACTCGCTGACTCGCTTCTGATTAGTAATTTATTTTTAAGCTTCGGATAATGATGCGGAGGTAATGTCGTATATAATCAGTACGATTGCCGGCACATTTCTCGTATAAAAAAGCACGCCCTAGAATCAAAGAGAGAGGGGGGAGAGTGGGGAGGGGAGGGGAGGGAGAGAGGGACTGGGCGAGAGGGAGAGAGGGAGAGGGAGTGAGTGAAAGAGCTCATAACTTATAATTCCGTGAGCACACAGCTTTTGTAAACGCAACAAAAAGTCATTATTACAACACTTACTTAGTTCTATATATATATTTGTATACGAGTATATGGATCCGAGCCTCTCTTTCAATACTTTAATTATAGTGAAAAGGGATAATAATACAGCTTTCCCTGACTCTCTGATCATTAGTCCCTACTCGTCAATTATGCATCGCTACGTTAATTCGGCATGAGAAACCGAATAAAAATAAATAATAAAGACGAAAAGAACGTGAAGGTTATTGGGGAGGGGAGGGGAGAGGGGGTGGCCTCAGCATGCCAAGGGGATGTTGAGGGGAAAAAAAAAAAAAAAAAAAAAAAAAAGAAGAAAAAAGTACTCTGCATAAAAATGGATTCGTTATGGCGCTTACCAGTGCATGTGTTTGTGCTAATAATCAAAAAGAGATATATCGCTGTTTGCTTTTGCCTTAGCGATCCTCTCTCGCATAGAAATTTATAAAATACCTTCCCATAGAGCTGAGGATGGAGGAGGAGGAGGAGGAGGAGGAGGAGGAGGAGGAGGAGGAGGAGGAGGGTGGCCCCCCGACAGCCTCACGCACGCATCCATACACGAGGATAACAATAATGCAACAACAACACATGTCAATGCATATTTATGACAGGGACGGTATTTTTATTACAACAAAATAACAAATAAGTGTACATAGAGGAAGTTTTATTACGTAACGGACGCATTGGATTTTCGGGGATCGAAGGGAAGGGAAGGTAGGGAAGTCATGGTGCGATCGGGCCGATCGAGCGTCGATGAGAAAATCCGAGGACTCGGGGAGAGAGAGAGAGAGAGAGAGAGAGTAAACGGAAGAAGTAAGGGACAGAGAACGAGCGTGAGCTTGGGCGGCCTGGCGATAGCGGGGCTGCCGGAATATTTTCGTGGAAAAACGCGGCCGAGTAAGCCGATAAGACGACAAGGCCGAATCGCGCGCAATCCATCCACGGCCTCGGCAATGAATACCCGGGATAATCCGAGCCGCTACGCTGCCGTGTACGTGGCCGCGGATCTCACCAAGGCCGTCCAGACGGGACACCAAGGAGCCTGAGGATCCCGCATCCCGCATCCCGAGGCCGACTCCCTCCGCCGCCATCTTGTTCCGCTCATTGGTCCTTACCAATACCCGCTCGAGCGAGCGCCTAATCTACAACGGTTACCACTTAATTTTTATTACTCGAGTCTTGCTCTTGATTCTCGGTAATTTCGCCGATTGCTTGATTGATATGGTGGCGGGGGCGGGCGGGCGGTGGAGAGAGATAGAGATAGATAGTGAGAGAGAGAGAGAGAGAAAGTGACGGGTCTCGATCGAGCCTGAGCCTGTGACTCTCGGCGGGATCTCCTTTGCTTCATTATTAACCTGTCGATTGAAGGAGAGGTCGAGCGCTAGACGCCGAGGATCCCTGGCCTTTGGGTTTAATAATCCCTCGGGGCGCTGAGAGTCGCGATTCGGTTCGCTTCTTACTCGTGTAATCCCTCGCCGCAACGACAACGACGACAACGACGACTACGTCGACTACGACGACGACTTTATCTCGGGCTCGTTGTCACGCAGGCACGAATAAATTACGCCACGACGCATCGATCCCACCACCACCACCACCACCACCACCACCACCACCACTACTACCACCACCACCACCGCCAGCAGCAGCAGCAGCAGCAGCAGCAGCAATAGTACCACCACCAGCCCATCGTCAGCCACCTTCCTCTTTTCCTCATCCTTTAGAGCCCTGTTTGCGCTAGGCGACACGAAGCTCCCACCACCATCACCACCACCACCACCACCACCACATCCAACAGCCCCAACGCCATCACTCCCCTATTTTCCCTCCTCCCGACTACTCCTCCTGCTCCTCCTGCTCCTCCTGCTCCTGCTCCTCCTCCTCCTCCTCCTCCCCGACCTTCCTTCTTAACCTTCTCTTCTCTCGTCCTCATCGTCGTCATCGTCATCGTCATTATTGTTCTTTATTATCATTATTTATTGTTATTGTCGTTCTGTTGTTATTGTTCTTATTGTTATTGTTGTTCTTGTTGTTGTTATTGTTATTGTCGTTCTGTTGTTGTTGTTGTTGTTGTTCTTGTTGTTGTTATTGTCTTGTTGTTGTTGTTGTTGTTGTTATTGTTATTGTCGTTCTGTTATTGTTCTTGTCGTTCTGTTGTTGTTGTTGTTGTTGTTATTGTTATTGTCGTTCTGTTGTTACTAGGGGGGTGGGATGGATTCGAGGTTCGTCAAGGAGCGCCCTGGCGCTTTTACCGCTCGGCGCATCCTCGGCCGCGACGGCCTCTTCCCTGTTTGGCCAAAAGATTTTGGAAAAACTCGCCCGCGGCTCCGCCGACTCGTCCTACATGTGTATCTCGCGTGAAATCCAGGATGTGCGTAACTCGAGCGATGAAGAAGGCAGTGCGGGGCGGAGTCAGGACCGACCAACCAGCGGCCAGGATTTCAATTTCGGCTCGCCGCTGGATTTTATCTCGCTCCCTCCGCCCGTATGCCCCGGCTGTTGAATCGGGGCGCACGTATACGCACACGGACTCACGCACTCACGCACGCACGGAGCCAGCAGACAGAGAGACAGAGAGTCAGAGAGACAGAGAGACAGAGAGACATCCACATGACCGGAACACGTAGAAAATTAAAGCAACGGCAGCGGCAATGGATTGATTGATGCCAGCGCCGTCTCTCTCTCTCTCTCACTCTCTCTCCCTCTCTCCCTCTCTCTTACCAATAAGCTTTATCGTAATAAATATGCGAGCGCGTATTTTCGAGCCGATTGTTAATTAAGAATCGCGCGAATCGGCGGGGCGAGGCCTCATGAATATAAATGCCCGCGCCTCAGCCAGCCGGCGAGTCGAGAAATCGCAGAGCCGCTCACGAGGAGGAGAGAGAGCATTTGTATTTCCGTGCATTATGTACACGTGACACCGAGGACCGGAACGCTCCAACCAGTCGGAGAAAGAATGGAACGAGAGCGCGTAAAAAGAGGCCGACAGCTGAGTGTACACAGGGATCCATCCATCCCTCCCCCGTCCCCCTCGCGCGCGCTCTCTCTCTCGCTCCCGCTCGCTTTCCGTAAATATCATCTCTGGCCTAGCCAATCTATCCACGTACCCACGTATGTATAAGTACGTATATAAACGTATAAATATATACGTATAAGTATATACGTATATCGGCGTACGCGTACATTGCATGCACGTGTATGGAGGTATAGACGTAGAGACGCGTCGTCCCCGCTCACTTTCGATGCCTTTAACCTTTCAAATTTACCCCAGCTCTGGCGGAGCGAGTCACCCCCCCCTCTCGCCCCCCCCTCTACCAAACCCCGCACAACCGAATCACCCTCTCTCTGACAGATAGAGGCGCACGGGCGAGCTTACACACGAGTCTTCAGGGGCGTCCCTCCGCGCGTCGCGCGCCATCGGCCTCGGCCCTATGCAAACACGGGCAATGAATTGACCGGGCTGCGCCTCTGTATTGCCTCCCTCTGTATGATTTAATGGTAGGAAAGGCCCGGCGAGCGTTGCAGGTTCGATATCCAGATTAATCATCCGTCGGTGATCGGGCAGGGATCCTCATCGAGCCGCCCGTACGTTATGTTTATCCCTCCGAGCGGCGGACCTTCCGACTTCCGCTTTTCCACGAGCCCAAAACCCCGTGCGGGAAATAAAAAGAAAGCCCGCGCTGAGCGAGGGTTGGGGGAGGGGGAGGGGGGAGCGGCGTTGGCGACGGCGACGGCGACGGCGACTTGATTTTTGTCGGAGCGACGCACGGGGCCCGGGGCCACTCCGACGACGACGACGACGACGAAGTAAGTAAGTGCCGCCGCTCGCCCCGAGACTCCTCGAATTGCGATTACCGAGGGGTGAAAACTGCCGGTCCGCCCGCCCCGGCCTCTCGTCGGCTACGGCTCAGCTCCGGGCGAGCCGCACTCGCTGAGTGAATTTTATTGCGCGATTATATTGGATCCCTGGGAGGCGTGCGTGCGTCCTCGCCTCCGTCTCCGTCTCCGTCTCCGCCTCCGCCTCCGCCCCCCGACCCCCGACCCCCGCCTCGAGCCCGGGGCACCCTAGCTCCCCCGGGACCGTCGGGCGGTCTACCACGGGATATTCGCCCCCGTGATTCGGCTACGTCTTATTGCGGAATCACGACAAAGAGCGCCCGGCCGTGCGTGCGGGCATGCGCGCATCTTCATAAGCTCTAGGACGTGGCGGCGGGAGGGAGGGCGCTGGGGGCTGGGGGCTGGGAGCTGGGGGGCGCAGCGCGACTCAACTCCCGACTTAATTAAACTTTACCGTAGAGTGACGTCGTCGACGTGGATGTCGGCCGTTTGCGCCGCGCGCACGGCCTTCGGGACAAAAGTTTGCCGCGATGGGAGCGGGGGCGGGGGTTGTGGGTGTAAGGGGGTGTATGGGGGTGTGTGGGGCGGGGGCGGCAGGTCGAGGAGCGGCTGCTTCGTGAATTAATTGCCTCGATCCCCGGGGAGATCCGCCGTGGCCCACGGTGGGTCGCGGGGGGTCCCCGAGCGGTGACAAGGGCCGCGTCACCGCGAGGCCGGCCTCCGATACCTGATTCGAGACCCGCGGCTAACAATGGCCAAGGAGAAGCCGTTTAGCTCCGTCGACTCTTCCGGCCCAAAGTGGATTATCGCTGGGGCGAAAACAATGCGCCGGCCCATTGTTGTTCCCGGACGCGAGCTTTGTCTGCCTCGAGTGCGGCCTCCCGAGTCAAGTGCTCCCACCCATCTGGCTCGCGAGATACCTCCCGTCAGGGCATTACTCGCGGGGGCGGCTCACGAGCTCGGCTCACCAGCTCGGCTCACCAGCTCGGCTCACGCTCCACTGGGCAGCCTTCGAACTTTCCCGGACCCGTCGCCTCACCCCACCCCACCCCACCCCACCCGACACCCTCGTACTTCGATCAGCATGGCGGGCCCATCGTCACCGTAAAACGGTACTTGGCCATATTATTATCCTGCGACGTCGCCTGTCCCCGCCCCCCCCCCACAGGTATAGATAAGCCCGGGCGCGGGCCGCTCCAGTAATAAAGAGGCTCGGGTGCGGGTAGCCGAGGTAATAACGGCGGCACTCGACACGATTGGCTTAATTGGCCCGGGTGCAAGCCGTGAAACGTCTTGACCGGGCAGCTCCGGCGGATCCACCTGTAGCACCGGGTCGTCCGAGCCCATTAGCCGATTCGTTCCGGGAAGACGTATAGGGGACGGTAACCGACGGCATATGGCGCCCATCCGTGATTATGTGCGGTGGATGGCGGTAGCGGTGGTGGTGGCGGCGGCGGCGGCGGCGGCGGCGGAAGATAGGCGTCGGGCTCGGGTGCCGGGTCCCGGGTACCGAGACGCCTTCGCGCGACCTGCAATTCACGAACAATGGAGTCGGTACGGGGTGTCCGGACATTGTAAGCCCCGACAATGCGTCGACAATGCGAGCGCCGACTCTTTACGCGGCCAATTTACCATTCGGGCATTTATTAGCCGAGCGCCTCGGCTCGCCCCTTCTCAGCCGCGCCTTTCTCGCCGTCGTGGACGGGGGACGGCCGCTGGTTATCCGGGCTGGTTATCGGGGCTAGGTATCGGGGCTAGGTATCGGGGCTGGTTATCGGTGCTGGTTATCGGGTATACTACCATCCCCGAGCCATCCCCGATACCTAGCCCCGAGCCATCCAATCAATATATATATATATAATAACAACGATAATAACAATAATGGTTGGTCGAGGCCGTGAATTAATTGCGAATACGTCTGTTTGCGGGAGGTGACGGGAAGCGAAGGGGCGGGGGGGAGGAAGGAAGGGTAACCCCCCTCCCCGGCGATTATTAGCCCCCGGGGGCGCTCCGCTCGCAAATACCAATGCTTCCTCGGTAGAGGACTTTTTTAATTCGACCGCGAAAACGAGTCGCGTAAGGCCGGTAGGCTCGCGCACACGTGCGTAGGCAGAGGATGAGGTGGACGCTGGACAGACAGGGGGCTGCACGGGACGGAAGTCGAGCGAGATCGGGATAGGATAGGATAGGATAGGATGGGTCGATCCCTCTTAGGGTCCATTATGAGCTTTGTAAGGAGCGGTCGAGTGTGGGAACGCGCTGCGGACGTAGTGCGGTAGTAGTAGTGGTGGTGGTGGTGGCGGTAGTAGTGGCGGTGAAGGTGGTGGTGGTGGTGGCGGCGGTAGAGGCGGTGGTGGTGGCGGTGCGCCCGGGCAGCGTAGGAGATAACAGGTGCCGGATGTCCAGGATTAGGTGTACCCGCGCGATTAGCCGCGGCTATTTTATTCGGCCGCTTCACGCACCGTCCTCGATTGCCCGGGCGCTTGGCCTTGCGGTCCGGCGATTTCGCGGTCAATGTCCATTCCACAATGAAAACGAGGGCAGCCTCGCCCCGCCCCGGGCACGACCTCCGCGCCCACCGTAAAATCGCCGGGCCCCGAGTCTCCCTTCCCTTCCCTCCGCCCCTACGCACATCCCGTATACATAGCCGTAGCCGTATACATATACATAGCCGTATACATAGCCGTAGCCGTAGCCGTAGCCGTGACCGATAACCCCGTGCGGACTCGCCGTCCTGTGGACCCGAACAGTGCGCCACCGCAACTGTCCTCGTGGCCGTGGCTTGTACGTTGGGGCCGCGGTAGGCCGTACCCGCGAAACGAGGAGATGAACGAGCGGCTCGCCTCGCTTACTTAGTAGTAGTCGCATTTAACGTGGCCTTTATTTGCCGGCCGAGGGCTTTTTAGTCCGGATAATGGAGCCGCCCGCCCTTCCTCCTGCGCATTATCCCATTCTTCCTCTCATGTCATGGTTATTGCTCTTGTTATTATTCGTAGCTCGGGACTTTTTCATCGCGGTATCGCCCTACCCGGGACGTTGGACGTTCCTTGGGATCATCGATCGAGCCCTACTCCCAATTAATCGCACGCAGTCGTTCTCCGTCCGATTCTGCCATTATTTATTTTTCTTGTTGTGCTTGATGACCCTGGGCACGGGCTCGGTCATAAGGTTCCGCGGTTTCGTGTACCAGGCGAGCGGGGGCGGCACGATTGGCCTTGGCGGTATTTTCGGCACTTCTTGGCTATTCGGCCCCGGCGTTTTATAATTCGAGCACTTGGTGCACATGTGCCTCCCTGACATCTTGATTCTCCTCTGACCCCTCCTCGCCCTTGTCTGCTGAGTCGACTTTCTTACGGAGGACCCTTCGAGATCGAATCTGCAACGGTCGCGGGCGTCCGCTACTTTTACTCTCGTATTCTCAGAGCGAGCGATAAATATGCTCGTTGCGTAATAAGGGAAAGCCGAGGTCGGCTGCCAATGTCATTAAATTAGCACCGCCTCCCACAGCTAAAGAGAGACGAGAGAGAGTGAGTGAGAGTGAGACGAGAGAGAGAGAGAGAGCGGGAGAGAGAGAGAGAGAGAGAGAGAGAGAGAGAGAGAGAGATAGAGAGAGAGATACAGAGATAGAGTGAGACAGTGAGAGAGTGGCAGTAGAGGAAGGGGCGCTAATTGGCCAGGGACTCGATATAAAGAGGTTAGGGAGCTCCTTCACCTGAACTTGTTTTTATTTTTCACGAGTATGCCAAAGTCGACACCGCGCTTAAGGGCCAATTCGACTTGCTTGCGGAAGGCCTTGGTCGGTATGATTTTGTACTGGTTGCTGATCCGCTTGGTTATCTCGGTGACGGTGAAACCCCGCTTGGGACAGCTTTTATTGGCGCGCGAAATTTTCATCGTTTTTTTTGTTTTGTTTTTTGTTCAAATTATTTATTTATCTTATTTCTTTATATGTCAACGTGGTGTGGCGAGTAGAGAAAGAAGCGCGGGCTCCACTTGCGCTTTGTGGTGAAATTTTATACCCGAAGCCAGGACATGATGTTTGCGCCGAACAAACGCGTTTACGTTCCGCGTCCCTCTGACAGCCGATTACAGGCCAAAAGGAGGCGATCGTTTGTTTTTCGTCCACGCCACGTTCAGGCCGGCTACCTACCCACTGCGGATTGGCTTAGAGTTCGATCGAGTTTGCCGAATCGATTTCCCCGGCGCTAATACGACGTATCCAGGACCAAGGGCTCGGCTGCCGCCGTCCTCGTCGTCGGGCCCCGACGCTGCCCCCCGACGCTGCCCCCCGACGCTGCCCCCCGACGCCGGCGCCTTTGACGTAAAGCGTCCTGGCGGGCAGGTGCGCCTCCCGAACGGGGCAAAGGGTTATTGGGACGCTCGTGGAAAGTCGGATATCGGGATGGAAAGAGACAGACGGCTCGGGGATAGTCTTTGACAAACACCAATATTTGCGAGGGTCGCGCGCCAGGAAGTCGGCCGGATTCCGAAGGAGGCCGAGGCGTCGCCCTGGCCTTCGTCACACGAGCAGACCGGATTTTCGCGCATCGAACTCCCGATTCACTTGGGGACGCGACGTGGTCTCGTGGCCTTGGCGGGCCGGGGTGGGGAGGGGGGGGGCGCGATGGGCCAGGGGAACGGGAAGCGAAAGGGTGTCCGGCATTGGATTGAGCACGAACTCCCGGGGCTGATGGACGAGGGACGACGAGCGCCCGGGAAGGCCGTTAGGGGTGGGGGAGGGGGGTGAGGGAGGACGCATGGCGCACGGAGCAATAAATTATAATTTGGAGTGTAATTAGCTCGCGGCCGGTGACGCTCGGCGCCTTTTAATTGGTCTTCGGCTCTATTCGGTCGGACGTAACGGCGTATCGACCCGTTCGACACCTCCTCGTCGTAATTGGGGCCCACGTTGTTACACGCTACGAGGACCTATTGAAAGGAGGGCGCGAAATTTACGAGGGTCGGTGGGTCGGGGGTTCGGGGGGTGCGTGGGGGGGGGGGGGGTGTAGGCGAGCCGGGTAAGAGAGGAAGAGAGAGAGAGAGAGAGAGAGAGAGAGAGAGAGAGAGAGAGAGAGAGACGTAGAGAGAGAGAGAGAGAGAGGGGGGAGAGCGAGGAGCGGAACATTGGACCATCGGAGTCGAGATGCCGAGTGCATGGAGCGAGTAATCGACTCGAGCGGTGATCCAAAGTAAAATATTTATCTGGACAAATAGGCGAGCGGGCCCGAGCCGAGTGGAGTTGCCAGTCGTGGGGTGGGTTGCATTACTCGTAAGGCATGGGGGGGGAGAGAGGGATGGGGATGGGGAGAGAAGGGGTTGAAAAGAAAAAGCTCTTTGTACGACGAGAGGCAATCGTCTATCACCGGCATCTGTGTATACGTGCCCAACACGCCCCTCCACGTTCCCCCGTACCCCTGTATATATCTATATATACACCCGCGGGTGTGTGTGTGTGTGTGTGTATAGGTGCACATATATATACACATATATATATACACACATATATATGAATGAGTGTATATATATATAGGTATAGCAGGTGGGTATGTACGCGTACGTACGGAGTTAAATTTAAAAGCAAACAAAGGTAGGCGGCCGCGGAATATAAACAGGCCGGAGAGCATCGGACGCATTTTCATTTCCATCTCTGATGATAAAGCTCGAACCGATGGCTTTTTAAGTGGATTAAAATATCGGAGGCGGGGACATTTACGATAATTAATTGCGCCGGGGACGCAAATTAGGACCCCGTTCGCCTCCCTCTCTCTCTCTCCCGCTCTCTCTCTGACGGTGATCCGCGATACCTGTTATTTACGGGGAGCGCGTTTCTGCACTGATGCCTCGCACTAACGAGGACCAACCAAGTCGCTGATTATATCGCGGACAGATTGGAAGGGCGAGGGTACGAGTGGAAGGGAGAAAGAGTGACTTAGCAGGAGGTCGGAGGGCAGGCGCGTCGCTCGGTAGTCCATCGTCGTCGTCGTCGTCGTCGTCGTCGTCGTGTGCGGGTGGATGGACTGGGCGGCGACGGGTTGGATGGGTGCAGGGACGAAGCGGAGGAGGAGGGGGAGGATGAGAAGGGATGCCGGAGGGTGCCGAGGGTGCCGAGGGTACCGAGGGCGGCGAATCTTGAGCGACATACGGGACGCAGAGCTTTCGTCGAAGAATGGCGTCGAGTGGCTAGACGGGGGTGGGTCGGGGTGGCCGACGACGCGCGTCACGTAGGTGCTTATTGGGTCCGTGGGGGGATGTATTGCAGCAGCAGCAGCAGCAGCAGCAGCAGCAGCAGCATTAGTAGCGGCAGCGGTAGCGGGAGCAGTCGTCGACCGAGCATAGAAACAACCCTCTAGTCAAACATCGCAACATCAATCAGCACCAGTCGCGGGAGCGTAGCCCATTGGCGCCAACCAAGCCATATCTACCCTGGCATTTACATTCGCGCTGGAAAAGCCGCCGAGGGTTCGAGCCGCCGTCGAAGCTCTAGGTCCCGCTCGTCAGAAAATTCGTAGCCACGCCGATGCTCGCCTGTCTCTACTTCCCTTGCGCTTCTCCTTTATTTTTTCTACCCTTCCGGCCCCGGCCCCGACCCCGGCCACGGCCACGGCCCCGGCCCCGGCCACGCCATCCCCTGACACGTCGACCCCGAAGACGCGCGGGAGCCCCCATCCCCCGCCCATCCCCAATCCCTCCCCGCGCGCCCGAAGTCAGGACGGATCGAGAGGAGCGGGGTCCGATCAGCTGTCGATGACGGACTCTCCCGCTTGACCCCTATTGTCACAATGAGTCAGTATTTGCGGAAGGTGCCACCCTCCGTGGCCCTGCCACCCCGCCCTGACGGCCGCGAAAGCTCGCATGCGCTGGCTCGGCCATGGCTGAGGCGTCGGCGCTGCAACGTCCGCCCGATCTATATGCAGCTCGGGTAGCTTCGCCGGGGTCGCGAGCCCAGCGCATGCGGACGCCCGAGCCGGAAGCTCGGGGAGCTTCCGGGGATGGCTGCAGGCCCGTAATATAGAGCGGCCTCGCGCTCCGGAGTGCGCCGTTCTACTCTAGGAGGCTGAGCGCCGAGTCGACTGGCCGGGAGGGTGGGGGCCGGGCGGGCGACGACGACGACTAGATGGTAAGGGGCGGTGAGGGGAGGGACTGAGGACTGGGGGCAGTGGGAGAGCGCCGGCTAAAGGCGGACGTAATTTCCTGCCCGCCTGACAACGTTGCAGACATGTTTGCCGAACTAACACACTGACTCGTCCGACGAGCTATCTCCTTGCGCCCTCTCTCTCTCTCTCTCCCACTCTCTCTCTCTCTCTCTCTCTCTGCCCCTAGCCCTCTATCGTGCTCACTGGTGGACCCTTACGCGCGCGCACGGCACCCACACGTGCGTACGGGCAAACCTACTTAAAGCCTACCAGCCAACACATCCTCTACTCTCGAAGCCGATGTCGGCCTCGTTCTAGCCTCTATTGCGCCTCGCCCAAGGCGCTTTCATCCGAGCGCCTCGCTTCTTCATCTACTCCGACGCTCCCCCGCCTCGCCGTACGTATATCAAACCTCCCGCCCCGCCCCGCCCCCCCAATAACGGCAATGTCGATGGGTAGGGCAAGAGACAGGAGAAGCGACGTCCCTCGAGAAAATATCGTGAAAATCATTTGCGGCGATCGTCGCGCAGATCCGCTTCGCGTTGAGCATCGCCCGGGCGATTTATTATCCGTTCTGGGGACGCCCGCGAATCCGTGGAAATCCTCATAGCGGATATTAGCCGCCGGCCCCGATTAAAAGGAAGCCGCTGCGCAAACTTATACGGAGGATTTGGTGGGGGCGACGGGGGTAGGGGGCGAGGGCGCGAGCGCGGCTCCGAGTCGATAACTGCAGGCCGGCTCCGCCCGTAAATCCAGCGCCCGCTTTGTTTGCAATGAGCTCGTGAATTATCGGCCCCGGTTAATAACGGCCACTCCTCCAGCCGCTCCGCGGCCGCCATCCCCCAGCGGCCCTTCCTTCCTGCAACGACAACAACAACAACAACAACAACAACAACAACAACAACAACCTTCTATCGCGCCTTTAAAAGCACAAATATTGTGCCTCTTCCTACGCCTGGCCTTCCTGGGAGGAGACTCGGACGTGGGGCGCGACGAGACGCGGTGAAACGGGGTCCCGGGCCCGCACCCGCACCCGCGCCCGATCCTCCTCGCCCCCTGTGCTTGTCGAGTGCTCGGTAGGGTAGGGGCAGCCGCGGCTACGCGATTATTAGCCCCGACGACGAGCTTTCCGACGTAGGCTCCCATAATCCTTGGCGCGCTCGGCGTCTCGAGCGTCGGCGGCTCGAGGCGATCGATACTACTCGGGCCGCTCGTCGCCTTCGGGAGGATCCCGGAAAATTCGGGTGCTCGGGGAGGGCCGCCTAGAGCAGGGAGGCGAGCTAAAGGGCCGCAGCAGTCGGGAAATAATATTTGTGTATTGGATTCGTGGCGAGATTTGCCGTGGGACGTGAGCTTGTACGAGTGGCCGAGGCTCGCACTCGATAAATTACGTGGAATCGGCGTCGTGGAGTACTTGGCGCTTCCGGGCCGTCCCAAGCCACCTTTCCTAAGGCCGCCTAAGGAAACACATTTGCCTGTGGGCAAACACCGTCCTCCACCGGCCGACGTCTCTCATCCTATTGTCGTTCGCCGACGACTACGACGACGACTACGACGACTACGACGACTACGACGACGACTACGACGACTACGACGACTACGACGACGCCAGGGCAAAGTACTCGGGGAAAATGTTTGGATCGAGGTCCCCTTCCTCCTGCGACCCATCCCCGTCCCCTGTGCACGGTGGTGTCCTTTGAAGCGACCGTGCGCGCACTCCTTTTGTTGCCGCCGTCCCGAGCGATTTCCATTATTTCTCGTGGCCGCGGCACGTCGTAATTTTCGTTCGTTTCGTCCCCGGGAAACGGTGCTGTTCCCCTCCTCCTCCTCCACCTCCACCACCCCTCGCGCTCTGCCTCTCTCTCTCGTACCGCTCCGCCGCTAACGCCACCGTTACCACCGCCAGCACGACCAGCAGCACCGCCAGCAGCACCGCCAGCAGCACCATCAGCAGCACCGCCGAGCCCCAAGACAAACAGAGCGGGCGAGCGAGTTCTATTGAATTGCCGAGGCGCCCTCGGGTTATGAGATTTTATAAGATTTGACGAGACTTTATGTGATTTCACGGTGATGCGATGATGGGGCCGTAGGCGCGGCATCCAATGCGTCCGTTAAAGGGTCCGTGGGCCTATCTACCTCCGCCCCTCCTCGGCCGACCTGGCGATCTCTTTGGACCTCGTCGCGCTTGGCCTCGGCGCGCACGCATGCACGACTACTCTACTCTCGTCTTCTCGGCCCCGTCAATATTTGGCTCAAACACCTTGAAACAATAGCCGGTGCTGCCTCGTCTTCCTGGAAGAGGCCGGAGCCCGATTACGACCCGGGCCCCATTAGCGGCGCATAAAGAGCCGATCCCCCGAAGGCCCCGGTGAGAATTATTGGGGACGACAGGAAGTGGCGATGCGACCCCGGGATGTCCCACGCACCCCGCAGATCGGGGCATTCAAGAGGTCGCATCGGCCTGCGGCTACGGACCATCTCTTGCCACATCCCATTGCCAAGCATTTAGTCGTCGTTTATCCAAGCGTTTCACAATCCGAATGCCCGTGTAACGCATCGCAAACATTTTACCGGCGGACATGCACTCGCTCTCTCTCTCTCTCTACGTCTCTCTCTCTCTCTCTCTCTCTCTCTCTGCGTCTCTTTGTCTCACTCGCTCTCTCGCTCTCTCAATGGCTATGGCTCAGCTTCGAGGGGAAGACAAGCCTGACCGGCAGGACATTGTGCTCGATATTTGGACATGTGTTCCGCCCCGGTCACGCCCTTTGTTACGACTTTCAATACGTTTGCCCGCTTAAAATGTTGTTTTAGTGCTCGTCATAATTTCGGCGCTGCTCCTGGAGCTCTACTGGCCCCGCTGGCCCTCGGCCGCAACGGCCCGGCCCGCGCGGACCCCGGGGTCCGCGAACCACCACCACCCCCCCGGGGCTCGCGACCACGCTCCCGCTCGGCCCTCAACCGGGCCGTCTTGGCAACGCACCCGCGAAGCGGCCCGGAGATAATTTACCCGGGCGACGGAAGTCCGCAGCGGACTTTACGAGGCTGCGACATATGCCACCGAACTGCCACGGAACAACACGCCCCGTATCACGTACGCGATCGTCGTTAAACGCGCGGGCGTCGCCGTCATTGTCGGAGCTTGGCTACAACCGGCTGGGCGGTTTGCTTGCTTTCCGAGCTTTCGTCGTCTCGCCCGGGAGAACCCGGGGGACTCGACCTATTACGTATTACGTCATTATGTCGTCCCTCGCTCGATCTCTACATATTATTTATTACCGCTCGATCCTTCCGCATTATCCGCAGTCCTTTGTTGGCGGGGAAGGGGCGGGGGGAGTGGGATGCCTGGACAAGGAAGCTGGTCGAGCCCTTGGATTTCCCGGACCTGCGATTCGGCCGTCTGACTCTCTCTCTCTCTCTCTCTCTCTCTCTCTCTGCGTATCCCTCTGCCTTTCCCTGTCCCGCCCTCCCTTTGCCGAGCCATTCCTCTCGGCTGCGATAAAACCGATCGGAGAATCTCAACGTTTACTCGGAAAATATTGTAATATGTACGTAAGACAAATATTGGAAGACTGGAAAGCGATAAACACGCTCGGGCTACAGTAATTGACGATCGATTTCATTTTACACCGCATTTAAATAAATACCGGTAATACATACATCTCCGCGTGTACATACGTATTTCGACGTATCTATTTATTCAAAATTTTTATATTCCTCCTTACGGGCTCCCAATATTCGCTCCCTAATGCCCATTTCATTCGTCCCTCGGACAACAAGTCACGGGACACTTTCTCACTAATCATTCAATCACTAATAGCTTTAATGAATTTATCAATCACTCCTCGATCCTTACCAAGCCTCTCTCTCTCTCTCTCTCTCTCCTCCCTCCCTCTCTCTCTCTCTCAATGTTCTCATTATTGTTAAACGTGCCGCACGTGCGGGGGCTTTTGGCTGTAAATTTCTCCGACTATCGACCCACAAACTTGTACGAGAGAGATAGATAGATAGATATATAGATAGAGAGAGAGAGAGAGAGAGAGAGAGCACTGTCTCGAGAGGAAAGTGTACGCAAGCCCAAGATTAGATATTGGGCTTCCCCTAAGTCTAAAAACATATTTGTACGTTCGAATCGGAGAAAGAGGAGTAAGGGATTTTTATCCGCCGTACACAAAGCTCCGTGTTTGTGATATAATATAAATATTCAAAGGCAATAACAATAACAATAACAATAACAATAACAATAATAGTAATGATGACGATGACGATGATGATGACGATGAGGGAATGGCATTCGATGTAATGGAATCGATAGAGTCGTCGGCGAGCGAGCCCGTGCATACATGCGCAGGCACACGCACACGGCCACTGGCACACGCACACTGGCACAGAAATGAATAACAGTCAATATTGGGAGGACAAATAGAGATTAGGTGAATTAATTATTGTGTCGCGCGTAGAGGGCATGCGCAATAACGTGGAGGAGTAAGAAGAGCCGGCTCGAGCGGAGAGTATGCCGTGTGCGAGGAGATCGGGTCGGCAAGGTGTTAATGTGCCTAGGTGGCGAAAGGGGCGGTGCGGGACTCGAGAAGGAAATCGGCGAGCTTCCTCTCTCACGATCAATCAAGATCGGACGCGCAACGCCCAGCGCCAGCATCCCCTAAAAATAATAATAATAAGAAGAAGAAGAAGAATAAAAAAAAAAAAAAGAAAAAAAAAAAAAAAAAAGAATATATATATAAAATACCTTGGCCCATTAATGGGGATCACTGGCCTGTACCTACGCCCACGCATATACTTGTTCTCGGCCACCGCCGTAAGGAGCCTTCCGTCCGAAAGGCACAACAAGCATTTCACGCCAATTGAACGCCCAGCTCGGACCTTTTGACTTCTCTTCCCTCCCCCCGCCATTCTCCTCCTTTTCCGGCTCCACCTCCCCTACCGCCCCTCGCAACGACCCGGGGTCCCATTGAAGGCCCCCATTGAGGCTCGGGGGTTAAGCCAGCGCCACGATGCACTTTTTTCTTCTGATTCTTCTTCTTCTTCTTCTTCTTCTTCTTCTTTTATTTTTTTTTTTTTTTTAAGATCTCGTGAGCGTCTCAGTGTGTGATAATGCGGTAAAGACTTCTGGCGAACCTTGTTTACGAGTGTTTGTCGCCCCCGTAAAAACGTAAAGGAGCCGCCGCTACGAAAGCGGTCATTCAATGAATGCCGAGGGTCATCTGAATTACATTCGCCGGATGATCGACTGGTCTCGAGGCCCCGGATCGATCTCCGGGATCCGGCGGCCTTCGGCTTCCGGACTCGCCTAAACGGGGATTAAATATTTTCTCATGCTGCACAAATTCTCTCCCATTGTGCTCCGCGTGCATCTCCCGTCCCCCTCTACTCCCTCTACCTTCCCCCTCTACCACCCTCCACACCCACCCTCCACACACCACCCTCTACGGCCCGCCCCCTACAGCCCTCCCCCGGCAAATCAGCGCTAGTTATCGGCGTAAGACCGGCCGGCCGCCTTATATTACTCCTTGTGCAAAATGTGCGAGCGCGATCAAGCGATACGTGTTGGGCCTCGCCGAGTCCCGCCGCCGGTGCCTTTACAGGAATTAACGACCCATACGAGGGCGGGGAGCCTCGAATGCGCTCCCGCTCTTATTGAGCTTTTAAAATTACAGCCGAACCGATCCTGCCCTTTGCTACCGTACACTTTCCCTTAATAACTTTAACTCCCCTCCCCCACGGGACCACACTCGTTTACCACAACTGCCCACCATCGTTACTATTCGTTCGTTACCACCCCGCCGCTACCACCCCGCCGCTACCACCCCACCGCTACCGTTCCCATTACTCTTATGGTTTGTTGTAGCTGCTATCGTTCGTTATTGTTGCCGGTCAATTATTGTTTCTATTTGCATAAACGACTGATTAAGGTAAACGCGTTCTTACGAAGTTTTTGTATAAATATTTTTTTTTGTTTTTGTTTTTTGTGTGTCGGGTCGATTGATCGGCTCGGCGCCGGCACGCGAATCGCTGTTTCGCTGGCCCCGGCAAAGCATTGGATAACGAATTTCACGGCCAGAGCGACTCTAAATATTTGTATGATTTCTTCTTTTTTTTTTTTTTTTTTTTTTTTTTTAATGATCCGTTGCTTGGGCGGGGACAGGAGGAAACCCCGCGTTTATTGCAGCGCATTATACGAAGCGGCGTTTAAAGGATTATCGCTCCTTACGAGCTTGTCGAGCGAGCGAGTCAATAGCGGTTTCGTATTAAAAGGGAAATAATTCCGGGGGCTTAAAGGCTAATGGCCCTTTGATTTATTACAAATTTGCCTTGGAAAGTTATATTATGGGACTGTGTAAGTAGACGATCGGATGAAATTTCACCGTTCTTCCCGTTCTTCCCGCTCTTCCCGTTCTTCCCGCTCTTCCCGCTCTTCCCGCTCTTCCCGCTCTTCGATACCTCGTTGTCTCGGACCTGCGGACGAAAAGAATGAAGAAAATTATACTAAATTGAAGTAAATAATAAATACCGACGGCACAATAGTGCTAAGGAAATATTTACTCAATTGTAGACAAATCCTAGATTTAACAAAAAAAAAAAAAAAAATATCTGTATACAGAGGCGCGCGCGGGCGCGCGCATACATAGATACATAGACTCTGAAACGAAGTTAATATATAGCTATGATTTGATTTTGAGCAAATATTTCTTTAATAATATTTAAAGAAATAATTACGCGATTTCAGTGAAATCTCCTGTCGTCGAGCCGGCCGACCCTCCCGGCACCCTCCCGGCACCCCCCCCCCGCCGCCCTCGAGGGATAAATATTGATTAAGGCATTAGATAGTTCGCTCGTCACATTTATTAGGCTCACAAACATTGTCAACGGGGATTCGAGTCCACGTAATACCCGAGCAAAGCGTTCGACTCTTTAATCACGTTAATTCCGCTGCGGCAAGTGAGTGCACGGCATACCCGTGTCCGAGGGAAAGAAAAACGGCCCGGCACAAGTCCTCCGACCTCGTGTTTGCCGCTTATTTGGGACAGGGGGGTGAGCGGGGGTGCGGGGGTGCGGGCGGATAGGTGAGGCAGAATGGCCCCGGGGCGCGGATCCTTGTTTTGCATGAAAAGCTAATGACGCATGTACAGATGTGCACGGCCAAAGCCCAGGAGTCCGATGGCTGCTGGGCCTTTGCCAGGTCGCCTTTACGATGCTTAACGGCGTAAAACGTCGACGTCGACGTCGACGGCGACGACGACGACAACGACAACGACAACGACAACGACCCCGCGTGACTTTTACCCGAGTGACTTCCCGGATCCGGATAGCTTGACGGCCGATAGAGAGAGAGAGAGAGAGAGAGAGAGAGAGAGAGATACAGGGGGTGGGGGACGAAGGGCGCGTGGTGTGGCTCGTGGTCTCGCTCGTGGTCTCGCTTCTGATCTCGGAGCATGTGTCCTGGTGTCCTCGCGACGGGGTCCCTCGGGCCCGGCACCGCGCGTAATCCTCAAGTAAGAACGGATCCTGGCCGGACGCCCCGCCGGGCAACATCGGGCTTTACTAACCGCAGACAAATTTCTCCCCCTCGGGGGCTCATTTGTCTACCTGACTCCTTAATTTTTATTTTTTTTTTTTTTTTTTTTTTTCCTTTTTATTATTATTATCCTCTCGCAGCCGGAGACGCTCGCGTGCCGTAGGGCTTTTGTCGTCGGCGACCCCCGCGCGCCCATAATTATCGACGCAATAATTCTCCGTCGCGCCACGGCTGCGAGCTGGATGCGGCAGAGCATCGGGACAGGAGGCTGTCGTACGTCGTCGACTTGGCGACGCTCTCGGTGCCGGTGATCCGACGGGCTGCGAGGGCCGGAGCGAGCAGGAGAGGGCAGGGATGGGCAGGGGAGGGTCGAGGGAGTCGCAGGAGTCGGGACCGTAGGGGACGTAGGGGAGAAAGGTGGGGAGGGGGGCGAAGGGGGCCGTAGCCGCTGGCCTCGGATGCGATTGGATCGGATCGGCTTAGCGTTGATTTAAGCCAATCGGTAAACAGCCGGTCACCGGCCCCGGAACTTCGCGCTGATCTCGTTAGCCCTTGTCCGTACTCATCCTTGCGATCGCGCCCCTCCCTGCCCCATTCCTTTATTCACATTTTTTTACGGGCCGCGCATTTAGTCCTTCTTCCTTCCTTATTCTTCGATATATTACCTCGGGCTCGGTAGAGCATCCGACTCGGTCCCGAACCCCGAAATTTATCTATCCTTCTCTCGAGCTACTGTTTCGCTCTCCTCCCCCCCTCCCCCTCCGCCCATAACCGCCCGAAACCATCGATGCTTGAAAGGCGCTCGATGGTCGCCTACGGTCCCAGCCGAACGATCCGCCAGCTGAATGCCGGGAGAGAGGAACAAAAAAGAGAGAGAGAGGGAGAGAGAGAGAGAGAGAGAGAGAGAGAGAGAGAGAGAGAGGGGGGGAGAGAAGGGAAAAGGACTCGAGCAAAGGACGATGTCCCTCGTCTGTCCGATAAGCGAGCGAGTCGATCGCGGAGGCACTCTCGGAGGCACTCTCGGAGGCACTGGGAGGCACCCGGGGGACGCCCGGAGAAACACTTGACGCTCGAGTCGTGCGGACCGCGGCTGTTTAGCCAAGATATTTGGCCCCGCAAATATTTGGGGATCCTCCTGATGGGAAGGAGAGCCGCCCCGTGTCGGCCAGACCGATGGCCTACATTTAATTAATAAAGACAGGCGCGTCGTCGTTGCTGGTGCGCGCCACGAGGAAAACTTGGCCGCGAACGCGAATCGAGCACCCGGGGTATTTGCCCAAGGATCCCTGTTTGACGAGCCCTGGAGATCGTCCCGGTATATGGGCAGTTATTATGTATGGCCTAGTCAGTCAGGTTGGCCGCGCCCCCGACCGGGGGAGTTTGGTTGACAAATCATTAACTATGCATCGAGCTGTCCAGCAAATACTCGTTACCGGTACCTCGGTGCTCTCCCTCTGTCCCTGCGTGTCTCCGTCTCTCTCTCTCTCTATCTATATCTCTGCGTGCGTGCGTGCGTGCGTGCGTGCGTGCGTGTGCGAGCGCGCGCCCTTCACCCTAAATGCGTGTTCCGACGGACGATCGGCCTGTCGGTGCTTCCACGTCAAGTCGCCTTTGATCGACGTATTGGGGAGCGAGGCACAGAGAGGGAGAGCAACGTCCCTCCTTTACTCCTCCTCCCCTAACCCTACCCCTCCGCCAAACACACACAGGCCGACGGTCGAGCGATGAATGACTAATGACACAGGGACGAGGTCGTTCGACTTCTTTCCTGCTAGCCGCCTACCCTCCCCATCCCTCGACTCTCCCGCGCGAACCCCCTCCCCCCGCCGCCAAATACCCTTGGCGTGAATTACCGCGCGATCCCGCTTTTAAAAATGCATTCGCGGCTTATGAAAACACATCGTGAAAACGCCTCGGCTCAACAACATTAAAACAATAAAAAAACGAAAAAAAACAAAAAAAAAAAGAAAAGAAAGAAAAAAAGAAAAAAACAAGGAAACAATTGTCACTCGTCCGGGAGGCGTAAGCGACAAAACAGAGTACAAATATTAACGTACGACTTGTACGAACTCGTAGTTGGACTACATGACTTTGCCCTCGAACAACATTCCGATCCTTCCTACGCACGCATTAATGGTTATTTTGATATTGATCTATAATCTAGAGCAATATCCAACTGCGTCCAAACGCATGTCATTTAAAGCAATCGTTTAGATTACTTTCTGCTTATAACGTTCGACTCTCTTCAAAACGCTTCCCCCTATCGAGAACCAAAAATTCGTATGTAATTAATTCCGCGTATTCGTATAATCGATCGTAAGTTACAACGACTGGCGATGATTAAGCAGGAATGGAGTCGATGTCGGGGTCTCCCCCCACCCCACCCCTATCGCCCACTAGACGTAAAGTTGTAAAATAAAATCGGGCGATATGCATTTTCCATGTATTGCTTTATAAAATACGGCCATCGAATTACCGGCGCTTATTTGCACCGAATCCTCGTTATAATTTCACCGCGGGAAACTACAAACTCGGTGTCTTAACGGGCTTGAATGAAAAAAGCCACGAATAAGAATGTGCAAACAACGGAGCGGCTTTGCTGAATTTTAAAAATATGTACCGTGTAGCCTCTTGTCTTTAAATTGCTTCTCGTGTATCCGATATTCGATCGACTTTAGCGTTTTATAAAAGCCGGCCTACGAAATGAAATTGTTTGCACTCGGTATTAGGATGAGCGGCTGCTGCTGCTGCTGCTGCTTCTCCTGCTGCTGCTTCTCCTGCTGCTCTCGCTCTCGCTCTTTCTTTCACTCGTTGGCCCCGACATCAAGATGACAATGGCGACATTTGCCCAGCTAATTCCAACGCCTTTACTCATTACTCGCCTACTAAGCCTACTGTTTCATTTAACGACATGGACACAATGTACCTTCATTACGACTTCAGCCCCTTATAATGTTAATATTAACGATAATAATGATAATGACAATACGAACGATTCAAAAGAGGTCAGGACGAGTCTGCCTGCCTTCCTGCCTGCCTTCCTGCCTGCCGTGCAACAATTCCATTAAACAATGGCCATCCCTATTAAATAATCGAAACGAACGGACTACTGCACTTTCATTATGAATAAGGGAGAGAGAGGAGCTTAGGTCGTCGGTCGCCGGTCATGAGTTCCGCGAGGGTGGGGGGGCGGGGCGGTGAGGCCGGGGAGATCGTAGCCGCTTGCATCGAGGGCGGAAAAAATATTCCTCTCCACGGAATACCAGCGGCGGTTTCATCCTGTGGGTTTTCATCCCCGGCGCCTGCCACTCGCCGGGTGGGCGGGTTGGCGGTAAGGGGGGAGACGATCGGCGCTTTGTGGATTTTCGCAAATGCAAATACCCTGCAATTTTGCGGGTTGCGCCGCCTCGCCCACTTGTATCGCCGGATGCAACGGGCTCGTAAATTCGGATCTACAGGATTGTCTGTGTGTTGTAGCGGGGGCGACCGGGGGGGAGGGATGCGCGCGCGATAGAGGAGGATAGCAGGGATAAAGAAAAAGCGAGAAGAGCGCGTGCGTTATTAGCGCGTGCATTAGCCAATGCCATGGAGATCAAACGCTTGTGCGCCGTGTTCGATTACGGAGCGGAAAGTCAAACAGAATCCTCCGGGTCTTTATTTCCCTGTCTATGCCCGTCTCTCACTCGCTCTCTCCCTCTCTCTCCCCCTCGCTCTATCTCCCTCTGTCCTCCTCGATCCCCCTCGCCGCCACCACCCCCCACCCCCCGGGGGGGGGCCTCCTACGCATGAATTACTCCTACGGTTGGCGCGGGCTGCTGAGGTACAAAGTATATCCAGCCCACTGGAGGGTTCATTACGAGGCCTCCGTAGAGGCTCGCTCCACACTTTCCCGGCTTACCGGGAAAACTACTGGAGATAAGTTATGGCCAAAAGCATCGAGGGAAGGGTTGCAAGAATCTCCCGCCGGCCCCAGACCTGTCAAAGCCGTCTCCTCATAAATAGAATAGAGGAGCGCACGGGGCCCCTCCTGTCGGTACTAATTTATTTTTTATTACAAATCGGCGTTACGTATCCAATTTTCTTCCTTCGGGTGGCGGGCGGGGAGGAGGGGGGAGGGGCGCTAGGACGCATTAGGGGCATGAAAGTGCGAGAAATGAGGAGCCCCGCGCCAGCCCGGACAGCTGCATAATTGAGGGTAACGGTAATGCGGCTATTAGGTAGAGCTCGAGCCGGACAGAGATGGGCATCGGTTAAGCGCAATAAATTCTTTGACACGCCGCTATTAAGGACAACCTGGCGGGGGAGCCACAGCTACAGAGGGGACGGGGGTGAGGAGGGGTGGAGGAGCGGGGTGAGGAGCGGTGGTGAGGAGCGGTGGTGAGGAGCGGGGGTGAGGGTGGAGGGGGGGCACCGGCCACTACCCCTAAAGCGTACATGGAATAATAAAGAAAAGTGCGCGAGAAGAGTACCCGGTACTGTCGAGCTCCACGTTATCGTTACGTTAACCCAGGGCCGCTCGTGGACTGGTCAAGCGACACCCTTGGACACTGTCCGCGTGTCGGAGAGCTCAGCTACGAGCCAGGGCGACGGGCCAGGGCGACGGGCCACGGCGATGAGCCACGGCGATGAGATTTCAGTCGCGCGATATTATCGCTTCCTAAATAAGGGACGGGGCTGAGGGTGGGTACATGGGTAGGGGGCGGGGGAGAGAAAACGACGGACGAAGGACGAAGGAAGGTCTGCTCGGTTTCCGGTCGCGTGGACAGGCCTACGTACGCCCGACCGCATTACCGTACGTGAAAAGCAAAATAAACGCGGGGAAATTAATAACGATAACAGTATAAGGAAACGGAATAAAAAAAAAAAAAAAAAAATGAAAAAAAAAAAAAATGAGGGCTATTAAAGGTGGTTGCGTATGTTTACGAGTGGCGCGTGGAGTTAAGCGTGTGCTGCCGTCGAGGAGTAATTACGGCCGTCGGCCGACACTTGTCCTTCCGCCGCACTTATCGTCAATCATCTCATCCGTGGAGGAGCGCCGCGTCAGTTTCCTAAAAATTAATCGATTTCTTTATATATTATGCAGAATGTGTACCGGAGTCCGGAGCTTTCTCACGCTCGTGCTTTCTCATGAAATCGTCGCGGGCCCTCCTCAACCCTCTCCCGCCCCGGCTCAAACCCTCCCTCCCCACCTCTATTCTGCCGCGTCCATTCGCCGAGCGAGCCCGGACGGGTTGGCGGGAGAGGGAGGAGGGAGGTGGGAGGAGGGAGGGGTTAAACAAGCAGCGAGGCGCAAGCTCTCTTTCGAAGGTTCGCGGGGCTCGCTTGCACACAGATAATTGCGCGGATATAGTTCTATATGCCTTGACAGCTCGTGCCTCTAGGGCGGAGAGGTTGCACGGCGAAGGGGGCGGCGAAGGGGCGGCGAAGGGGCGGCGGCGGCGTCGGCGGTGGCGGCGGTTACGGCGACCTTCCCTCCGACCGGCTCGGGAAGAGAGCGAGCTGCCGCATCGGTCGGTGAGGTAAGCGAAGGGCCGCGAGGGGGGCGAGGAGGGACGAGAAGAAGCGACTTTGGCCGAGAGAAGGAAAAACGGGAGCGTTTACAGTTAAAAATCTATGCGCAATCGCGGCCAGGGTAACGCGCCGCACCGCCTCTACCCGGGTAGACACTCGCTCAAATATTTTCCAGTTAAATATTTGATCGGGTTTTTTTTCTCTCTCTCTCTCTCTCTCTCTCTCTCTCTCTCCGTCACTCACTCACTCACTCTCTCTTTACTCCATTTATTAAAAGTCACGAAGCGAGTGCAGCTCGCCGGTCGCACACGTGATGATCTAATTGTTAGAGGAGTTATTACGGGCGGCCATTACTATTCCATTTCCCGCTCGGACACCGACGCAGCGTACGAGCGCCCGTTTCTCGCCCGCCCCCTCTTATTTTCCCTTATTTTTGCGCAGAATAAGCGCAGTGCCGAGAGACATACGCCGGATTAAGTTGCGCGGACACGGTCAATACGCGGCTCGCTCACGCGTACAAGAAACGCGGGAAAATTGATGCGCGGGGGTCGGTGGCGAAGCGCCAGAACGGGGTGGGAGGGCGGACTACGCAGGGAGGAGGACGAAGGGGAGGATAGAGAGGGCAGAGCACGAGCGTTAGGGGAGTGGCGCAAACATTTGCCTGCCGCCCCGTAAATTAAAAGCACATAGAGCTCAGATCGAGGCGAGCACGTCAAGATCGGCGCCGACGGCCGATGCACGCGTTGCCCTCTTTTGCCGCCTCGCACCCGATCCCCTTCCTCCCTCCCCCCTCCAGCTCTCTTTCGCCGCAGCTATGCTGCTGCTGCTCCCGCTGCTGCTGCTCCCGCTGCTCCAACTAACCAAAGTAAACTCGTTCACGTCGAACTGTGCCCTCTCTCGCTCGCTCCTTGCCGTTCCGCTCGCCTATACCGACCGCGTAGTTTTCCGGATGCATGTTAAAAACTCGTTAGCTAAAGCGAGAGAGAGAGAGAGAGAGAGAGAGAGAGAGAGAGAGAGAGTCAACGTCTAGACTCTTATAATCGTGTCTGCTTGCGTGGGCGTGCGGCATTGCCGAAACAGAGCGTAGTACGAGCTAATTAGGTGGGAGGCTCGCAGCATCCCTTTAGACCCCCCCCCCCCCCAATGCCATTACTTTTCTTGAGACTCGAATTCTCGATTCGGCTTACGAGGATTCATCGCGTGTCGCGGTGTCGCTATTGACCCATCAATATTTCACGAGCGAGCGCACACAATTTTTCGCCGCCTCGAGAATTATCAAGCCGACCCTTCCGGCCCCCCGCCCTACAGCCCCTCCTACAACCTCCGCCCCTCGACTGCATTAGGCCGCTCGAGAACGCGGTCGGGCAAACAAGCCGACCTGACCTTTCCCGCGATAAAGGACTTCTCCCGTGATAATAATGGGCTCGAGCCCACCTAACCCCCTTCCTGCCCCTCCCACCCCACCACCACCACCACCACCACCCTACCCCGGTCCCGACTCCTGCGGTCGTACCGCCGGACCTTATGTGGGGACATTATCGCGGACTCCGCATGCATGCGCGAGCCGGCCCGGGCTTTATAAAGGGGATCCCATGAGCGGGAGCGGAGCTCGTCGGCAGGGAAAAACGATAGATAGATCGGCCTCGGACGAGCCGCCAGAGGGGAAAGAAGAAAAACGCGAGCTCGTTGCACTTGAATTTGTCGTTGCGCTTTTGATTGTAGGCCGTGGCGCTCGAGGCCCGTCTGTTTGTCCCGCGTAAACTTTCGGTTTTTACAAACAGAAACAGAGGGATAGAGCGACAGAGACGTAGAGCGAGAGAGAGAGAGAGGGACGCCCCCCCTTCCCCTCCTCGTCCTTCTCGTTACCCTCCTTTATAGAGTCTCCTTGTCAATCGGCCGTGCGACGATCGTGCAGGACGAAGCCCGGAAGTGGCGCCGTCGGTGGCTCTCCCGGCGTCAGCCAAAACATCAATTACAATATTTATATTTATATTTATATTTTTATTAATATTAATAACAATAACAATAATAATAATTACAGCAACGATGATGATGATGATGATGATGATGATGATGACGACGAAGACGAGGAGGATGACGAGGAGGATGACGAGGACGAGGACGATGACGATGACGATGACGAGGACGATGATGATGATGGAAAAGAGTTGATGAGAAGGATGGAGAGCCGGTTAAGGAGACGGCCACGAGCGCGGAAGAGCTTGGTCATCGTGTTGAAAAACGACGGACGGTAGCGGGACGGGGCCAGGGCGGGGGAGGGGGGGAGGGTGACTGAAAGTCGGAGAACAAGGAGCCCAGTGTGTTCCCGGGTACCCGAGAACGGCCGCTCTCTGTCCTTGCGGGCGCTACCTCCGAGGATCAAGTGGGCCGAGGGGCCGGTGGCGAGAGGAGGGCCTCCATCGCAGATCCCGGTGAATAATCGAGGAGGCCGACGTGGGTTGCCGCGCGCACTAATTGACACCGCACGGTAGTCGCGATTAACACCTCATCCGGGGCCCACACACGCCGGCTCTGACCTTCGCTGCGTCTACTCTAGCGGACTCTAGCCGAGATTACGAAAGATAAGGGGGGGGGGGAGTGGGAGCCCCGCACCCTCGGGCAGCACTCTAAAAGCCACTTTCTTCGGGCCCCTCTCACTTTTCTGGAATTCGCGAGGCCGGGGCTCGCGCTCCTCCCGTCTTCCCCACCTCGTCCCCTCCCGCCTTTACCCCCCCGTCGCCCTCCCCGTTATACTGTAATGACGGGCTACTCTCGTCCAACTGCCTCTGACCCGCCGGTCCCCCGTCAATTCCCTCGCCATCTATCGCCATCACCTAGAGTGGTCCACCCGCGCTGCCGACCGGACTCAACCCTTGAGGGTCCTCTTGAGCCCCGTACTCGAGAGGGGCTTCAACTTTCTCTCTCGCTCACTCTCTCACTCGACCTGGGTGGTCCATTCTTCTAGCCCATGCATTATATAAGTCATAAGTTGGCCCGACGCTTCCGAGGACACCTTTTTTCACCTCTCGCCCATGTTTTCCTTTTTCCTTCTCTCGCGAGCTTTATTATTTTTTCCTCCTATTCATTTATTTCCCTTCTACTCTCCCCCCCTTTTCCCTACCGCAAGCATACAAGTGCACGAGCACATGCATACGTGCACGCTCTTACAACTGCGCTCTCTCTCTCTCTCTCTCTCTCTCTCTCTCTCTCTCTCTCTCTCTCTCTCTCTCTCTCTCTCTGTTTGATTGCGGACACGCTATCCTTTGGACGGAGGACGCGAATCTCGACTCCGTGACTTGCGAGCCGTCAGCGACTCCTTTAGAGACCAGTAAGCCAATATGGCCGATTCATCATGGCGCATCGCGAAACCCGACGCTTACGCTCTCGTCTGTTATTCGCAGATAAGAGCGGACCCTACATATATATATATATATATCTTACCCCGGCTAGCTTCTTCTACGGTCACCCCCGTACCGCTTCGCCCCGCATCGACGAACCTCTACCTTTCCTTCTCCCTCGCTCTTCTTTTTCTCTACCTCTTCTCTAAAATAAACACTTCATGTCACTTTGTTCTCTCTCTCTCTCTCTCTCACACGCTCCCCCTCCCCCTCCCCCTTACGACTCGATAGCTTTTCTTTTACTTATTTCTTTAATCGCGAGCCAAAATTGTAAGCAAATAGCTTTATCGCGTATAAAGCGAACTTTCTCCTCGCGCGTTTTCAATATCTCGCCGAGCTACATTACCCTCGATATTATTATTACATTTACTTATTTATTACATTGATAAACCGTACGAAAGGAATGACATTTATGTAACGAGCATCTCTCCGGCTCGTATCGCGCTCGTCGGCTTACGCACACAAAATTGCCCCCGCCGTAATCTCCTAATCTTATCGAAGCGAGAAAATGCCAAATCGTCAGTTCTAGTACGCTCTCTGTAATTTTCCGGGGAAAAAAACCTCTACCCCCCGCTTTCCACCCACTCACGAGGTCAGCGCTCAGGAGGTATACGTATTTCCATATTCCGTCATGACCAGCGAGTCTACTAACTGTTTCTCCGCGTCCGACCGCCACACTTGAATTCTCCGTCGCTCGCTACCCGGGCCCCCATAATACGCCTTTTATCCGTAGACCCGTCAACCAACCAGCACAGCCCACTTCTATTTTAATTTCATGCCCCGTCTATAAGCATTTATATATACGTATACATACGTATGCGTACGTTCGCGCGTGTGCGCGTTCCTTGTATTATGCATAGATACGTACATAAATACGAAACGCGTGTAATTATTAATGTTGTCGTTGTCGTTGTCGTTGTCGTTGTCGTTGTCGTTATTATTATTGTTGCTATTATTGTTGCTATTATTCGTTTTCATAATGTTCCCCGGTAAAGTGTAATATCGAGAATAGTGTGCAGTTGTTTTCGTGTGATGCCCCGTGTGTTATCTCGTCCTCGTCCAAGAGCCGTTATTTACATGACAAAAAAAAAAAAAAAAAATAAAAGAGGAATAAAAAAAAAAGGGGGGGGGAGGGAAGAAAATGAATAAAAAGAAGCGAGCGAGAATCTGTTATTCTCGTAATATTTATTAACTGGCCTCTACCCCCGGCTTGATATTTTGACAAATAAAGCTGTTGCGTTCGCTTATGACCATTATCGTAAGGTCTCCAACGAACCCCATGCCCCCATGGGACTCCAGTCCCACCTAATAAAAGGCAGGAGTTCCTTTCGAGCCACCCGGGCAGGAATAATACGCGCATATTAATAAATGGCCGTGAAACAACTGGAGTGCCTAATTCAATGAATTGCATTGCGATCGAAAGAGATCGCGGTAGGACAAGGCACTTGGACTTGGAGCCGACGGGAGGATCGCTGCCGTCGGCACGGCGCTCGATCCCGCTCCTGCCTTTCCGTTGTTTTCCTTTGTTACAAGCTCTATTTCGACAAATATTGGAAGCTCCCCCGCTACCGTCAACGCTAAGCCAACGATCGTTCAGCCATCCCCCGACCGGGTGCCTTGCGCAGGGGTGGAGGAGTCCACGGTATGTCAACTGTTAAATGACAAAGTCGCCAGAAAAAACAATGGCAGCAAGAAATACAGCGTTAAAAAAAATATTATTATATAATAATAATGACAATGATAATGATAATGATAATGATAATGATAATGATAATAATAAAGCAATAATACGGAAAATGAGAAAATATAGTGTGGGCTTTGATTTGAAATATAAGAGAGCGACAGTGAACGGCCCAAAAAATTACATGGACTGGCTTGAATTGTTGTAATTAGGCTCCACGCACTCGAAACCACTTCCTTGCCATAACGTACCTTCCTATTGACCGGAGTTTTATTTATGCTCGCGAAGCTCAGCCTCAACGGCATCAAAACTAATTTATAATTTAATGACAATTATCATCGTGAACGAATGACCGAAGTGTAATAGATTGAAATTTACAAAAGTCCCTATGGGCTGAAGTATTACCGGATCCCTATGAAAATACCCTGTTTATACTACGTGTACACATTGATACGCGCAGGCAATGACAATGCTTATACGACAGCGCAAATCAAGGAATAATAAAATTATCTTCTACGCTCAAATATAATACGGACAAGCAGACGGGATGCGTGAAACTTTTTTTTTTTAGCCAATTCGCAGTTTTCTTCGTTTAAAAGGACCAAAAACTGGTTCTGCGTGAAAACGACTGTCCTCTCTACAGAGAAAAATGTAAAAAAAAAAAAAAAAAACAATCGCTGTGCTAACAAAAAATAAAAAGGATAAAAGAACAAAACTCTTACTAAATGTAGAATACACTTGAGACAAAATTTATAAAAATTGACACGCGAAAATCTCAAAATTAACTTTCTATTATTTTCTGCAACTTTGAAAAAGAAAGAACGGAAGAAAGAACGGAAGAAAGAAAGAAAGAAAGAAAGAAAGAAAGAAAGAAAGAGAGAAAGAGAAAAGGGGGTGGGGGAGCGGGGAATTAGAGGCAAAAGAGTAAAATAATATTTAAATATCCGAGTGAAAAGTGTTCTTAGAAAATATTTCATTACCTTTTTATAATTTGATGTTTTTGCAAAGTGCAAAAAAAAAAGTTTTATGCAAAACATTTGCATTATATGACCACTTAGCTCTCAAAGTTGCAACATCTATCAATTAGCTGCAGCCTCGTGACTAGTGGTAATAAATTCAAAGAACAAATCAAACATTTACATGTTCTCAATAACCTCAGGGAGACAAAAAAAAAAAAAAAAAACAGCCAACATTATGATATTTTCCTGATGCTCTTGCCCGAGTACAAGAAAGCTCTTTCATCTGAAAATGAAAATTTCTATTATTTATTTTTTATCAACGATTCGGTTACGTACTTTTGAGCAGAACTCCGATTAAATATCAAATAAGATAACCACCATTTTCCAATATATCAATTTTTGAAAACTTCCCACTACTACTATCGGTAAAAATAATTACATTTTTCATTTATCAAAAACGCACGCGAATCAAATAATTTATTTATTTTTCGCTTCACACGACTCAAAAATGATTATTATTTCCTCGTAAGTAACTCTTAATGAATATGTCAATGTATTATACTTCGTTCACCCTGATTATTCAACTACTTTTAAACTTCCTTCTTTATATTCTTCTTTACATTCTATATTTTTAAATATGACAAGGAAAGGAAACACGGCTAATGCCGAATTACCCGAATAATAGTTAGTTATGCTTTGACGTAGACGAGCAAACCTTTTACATGTATTATATAAGCCCGCGACGGGAATAATATCATATTTAATAAATAATTTATGCGCGAGAGGTAAAATAGAACATGCGAGTAGTATAAAAAAAAAAAACGGAAAAAGATGTTAATTTGAAAGTAAACTTTTCTTAAAATAGAACAGTAGGCATAGAGTTACGTAGGAGTAAGAGAACAGCGACATCTGCCGGTAATTCAACAATCGCTGTATCCCGAGACTGGATACGGTAGCCCCACCTAACGCCAACGGCCGTAACCATTTACCGACTCGCAGCTCTACCCTACCGATCGGCCCCCCTACGAATGCATATTTATTCCTTTCAACGGATAATGATATTCGTTTACTTCAAGAGCCGGGATCGTGGCGCGACCGCCAATGATAAACGAGCTTTAAAATAAATCATAAAACAATCCACACCTTGTCTATCGTTAGCGTCTACTCGCCTCCTACTCGAGGGCAAATCGATGCAGCTTTGCGCGCGTGAACGCCACCGACCCTGCGACGCCCATGTGTAAGTGCCACTTCTCTATAATATGAAGTAAGCCGCTGTCGGAGTTTGCGTGCGTTTGCCTGCGTTTTGCGTGAGCTTGTGTGCGTTCGCGTGCGCTACGCCCAACAATACGTGGTTTTCCGATGCAGAGTATTTGTGACATTGCCAGTCGCGTAGGCGCACTGTCGTCGACAAGCACATGCATGCATGCGTGTGCGCGCGCGCGCGCGTCCCGAGTTTTGTAACAGCCGTGGTGTGACTTTGCGCGCACACGCACACGTTCGCTCGCAGATAAAGCGTGCGCCGCAATGATTAGTGGATTCGGGCAGAGTTCTATAAACAACTTCAGAAAGCTTCGGAGCGCCCCGAGACTGTAGATGCACTGCTGAAAGTTTTGTAAAAGCCATACTGCCGGAATAGGTTATTTAATTATTGTCAAAGTATTGAATCAATTGGTGCGATAAGATATATCCGGGTTTTTTTTTTTTTTTTTTTTTTTTTTCATTTAACCCCCTCCAAACAATGATTTTGACTGGCCACTAGCCACGGACTTTCTTAACACGCATTGGTGGACATTTGCCTGCATTCACTGAAAAATGAATACATGAGTATTTATCAAATGTGTATTATAAACAACATAGTGTAATACAACAATGCCTTGCTGGTATTATGAGAAGAAGGAGCTTAGAAATACGCCTTCCATTCAAGATGGGATTGATTATGACACAGAATGTCGGTACAGGAAAGAGGGTGCCAGATTCATTATTGACGTTGGTACAAAAATGGACCTGGGCTATAACACGATGGCAACTGGCGTTGTATACTTCCATAGATTTTATATGTTTCATTCATTTAAAACGTTCCCTCGATACGTAAGATCATACCTTCAAACTTTGCATGTTAAGCCTGTTGCCTTGCAGCTACGCAAAGTCATTGTTCGATAATGTGGAATGATTGTTTACAGGTGACTGCTTGCTGCTGCTTATTTTTAGCTGGGAAGGTCGAGGAAACACCTAAGAAATGTAAAGATATTATTAAGACAGCAAAAACTTTACTTAGCGAACAAAAATTTTTAACTTTTGGAGAGGACCCAAAAGAAGAAGTAATGACATTAGAAAGGATTTTAATGCAAACTATCAAGTTTGATTTACAAGTAGAGCATCCATACAGTTATTTATTAAAATATGCAAAATGTTTAAAAGGTAATTGTAATTCTTAAAATTTTTAATCTAGTCAAAAACCATGTAGTTTCTAATATAATTGGCAATTGTGTGAAATAACTTTCAGGTGATAAAAATAAATTGCAAAAAATGGTACAAATGGCTTGGACTTTTGTTAACGATAGGTAATGAAATAAATGTGTATTTTTTTTTTTTTTTTTTTTTTAGAAAATCTAAGTGTTTGAATTTCGTGTACCATAACTTATATATATATATATTTTATTTTTTAGCTTATGTACTACTTTATCCCTCCAATGGGAGCCAGAAATCATAGCTGTGGCTTTGATGTATTTAGCAGGGAAGTTAAGTAAATTTGATGTTGTTGACTGGAATGGGAGGCAGTCAAAGCACCTAAGATGGTGGGATATGTTTGTAGAAGATGTTACCATGGATTTATTAGAAGGTTCAATTCAATTAATTTTCTTATACCAATAATAATTTAAGTAAAGCTTAAAAAAAAAAAAAAAAAACATTTTTCACAATCGTAACTTGCAATTTGTCATAATGATAATAATATTCTGCTTAGATATTTGTCATCAAGTATTAGATTTATATTCACAAGCGAATAATGCGAAAACACCGGATTCGCCACCTCTAATAGCAACCAATGAACCAGTCAGAGACAGACCTACGGCACAACCAGTAGTGGAATCTGCATCCAGTACACCCAACAGTATAAAATATTTCTTATTTAAATTACAATCTCTTTCTTACAATCATGAAATAATATTTAATAAATTTTGTAGCGATTAACCCTGCAAAAGTTCCAAAAACCGAGTCTGTATCTGTTGCTGCAAATGGATGTCCACCTATAGATGTACCGGATAGTACAAAACCAATGGATGTAACTAGTCATTTTACACCATATTCAACAAGTTTTCCTCCAGCAAATACATCGTTTCCCCCTGTATTCCCAGCAAATATTGCAGTACCGCCACCTCCTCCTGTTAATGCACTAAATCATATTGTACCCCCAATGCATATGAATGTCCCTGGACAAATTAGACCTACAGCATCTGCTCAACCATCATTTCATCCTCCTTATTCTTATCCAGCAAACTCAAACTATTTCACAACTGGTACATCTGTACCACCATCAAATCCACAAAGAACATATTATCCACCACAATCCTAACTATAAGAATTCATGTAGATTCAATATAAATTAACTGTATATCAATACAATAATATTTTTGAGTACAATGAAATTAAACTCTAATTTGACAATTATATAATTAATGCTTAATTTATAACAAAAGAGTAATTTAAGTAGTTGTATAAAACAAAAACGAAAGGAAATTTTTATTTTTAAAGTCTAACTGGTGATTTTTCTTCTAATGTACATTTATTATTTAGCTTTTGAAAATGAAAGTTATATTTTACGATTTTCTCGTGAAGCAAACAAATAATTTGTTTTAAATTTTAGTATAATATGTAAATTATTTAAATTTGTGATTATTTATATAAAATTTGAAAATATTTATTATATTCATACACTCTGTTTTATAAACAATGCGCCAGTTGTACCTTAAATATTTTAGCTTAATTGCATACCTTATATTATAATTGTCACATCGCAAAAAAAATATGCTTTGATATATACATATATATATACATATATATATATACGTATGTATAGTGTTTCATAATTACATGTACAAGTTTCCTTTATTAAAGAAATTTAATGACAGTGGTTTCAAATTCAAGGTTATTCCGAATAAATCTGAAAATAATTCTACTAGTGGTAATGCATTTTTGGAATCCAATACAAATGTATCGATGTATAGTATGTACATAATACAGTGCAGATCACTTATATCTGCATGAGTTAATACTGAAACACAAAATATGTATTTTTAATTGCAAAATACAGAAATTTACAAACACAAGATATTTAAAATACTTTACCTCCAGCACAAACACCGGTTACAAAATTTGGCATGTCCAAAAGAGGAATTTTTACATTATCATTGCTATCTTCTGATTTAGAAGAACACAAACATTTTAAAAATGATACTGAATCAATTTCTTCATCAGTTTTATAATTTATAATGTGATCTGATTTTAATGTATACAAATGTGTTGATTTAGACAAAATGGGTGCAATCTGTGAAAACAAGACAAAATTATAAAATAATTACAACATATATAATATATATATATATATCTCAGTAAACGAGAAACAGTTAAAACTAAAATGTTTTACAAAAATATATTTACAGCTACTGTGAATTCTGCAGCTTGTACTAAATCGACCTTTTTATTAACATTGCAAATATATAAACCATTATCAAGGTAATAAATGTTTGAGCTTTCTTTTTCGGTAATATGTTCTATTGTACAAACAACTTTTGCATTATCAAGTAAACATTTTGTAACTAAAACTGTAAAATGCCAAAGCAAACATTTAAAAAGAGAGGCTGTAAAAATGAAAAATAAGAAAAATTATTAGTTACCTGTCATTTCACCCTCTACGACTAGGAGCTTATCCAATGTGGATGGTTCCGATTCAACCCAATTAATTACGAAATTTCTACATTGAACAATAATTACAGAATTTATCATAAGAACCGATTGTAAACCATTTTCTAACCATCAACAGTATGGGAATACATGGGCACGTAATGCAACAAATATCGAAATTAATAGAAAAAAAAAAGGCAAGTGTACAACAATAAAGTAAAGGGAAAAAACAATTACTATGAAATACTGTATTATTTTATTTAATTTTTATTTTTACACCGTATATTACTTATGTATAATGTGTATGATATGAACACCATGATAAATCAAAATTGAGGTTACTTATCAAATCCATAGTAATTCGTTGCTTACATAGTGTCTTTGATATTCTCTATGTCTTGTATTTCGTAGTCGTCGTCGTCGTCGTCGTCCTCATCCTCATCCTCGCCATTCCAAAAAGCTCTTGAAACGGGAAATATAACTTCACCGAAATAACTGGCCATATTCGTGAGAGTACAAAACTTCAAAAACCGTCCTCGTCGGTATTATTATGGCCTTATAACGCACTTTTACTACTACATATAAAATGTACATGTCCTACCGTAGAATTTGCAACGCCGCGCCACGCAACGACACTCGCGCCACGCAACGACACCACCACTAACTAATAGCCGAACTTGTATATAAAAAAAAAAAAAAAACAAAAAAATAAAAATAAAAATTAAATAAAACAAAAAATAAGTCTTAAAATGCAGTCATTGTATTTTTATTATTTAGGTTTGTTCTTTTTTTTTTCTCCTTTTTTTTTCTTTTTTTTTTGTTTTTTTTTTTCTTTTAATTTTATTGCAAATTTATTTAATTACCAAATAATTTTTTACGGTCCGCCGGTTTTACATAATTATTAATATAATTATATATATATATATATATGTGTATATAAAAAAAAAAAAAAAAAAAGTATAAAACTCCTTATCGCTTATTTATAATTAATAATGTCATGCACAAATACTTTTCTTAAAAATCCATGGATTTTTAAAAAATATCCTTAACTTTTAGCTCAGGTATTTATAAACATTTTATGACGAGATCCGATATGCAAACGAGCCTGCTTTTTCATTATCTATTAATTCAAAAAAACCTCGTTCGTCTTAGCACAGTCGATGCGACCCGTCTAAAGTTCATTTAACTAAGGCCGCTAAAGGTGTCACTCCCTTATCCAGACACGTTGAATCGCATTTATTTTTAATACTTCCGATAAAACGGGGACTCGCCAATGAATCCCCGCTCGTTTTGATGCAGTAATAATTTAAGGAGCATCATGTCAATTGAATTTAAAAATTATTTATAATTTATATAAATGCTTCTCAAGGTGTAAATCAACGTATTAAAGGTTGGTGATTTTTGTTGGTTTTCTTGTCTTTTTTTTTCTTTTCTTTTCTTTCTCTTTTCTTTCCTTTTTCCTTTCCTTTCATTTTAACGCACCATTTAAAATACCCGTTTAAGAATCATATATTTGACATTCGAACAATACTGTTCCCACGAATATCCATAACGTTTATCACATCGAGCATTGTCTCTGATCGCTCTGTGGATTAATAGCAGCGTTAGCTGAATGGCAAGAACGTATGGCAAAAGATTAGTGCTGAAGCTTAGACACGAGATCGACCAATGCATTATAATATCGCCAAGATAATTCGGGTGCCTGACGTGGCCCCACAATCCGGAAACGATTAAACGCTTTCCGCGCTTAGTCGGTATACTTTGCAGATCTAATTAAACAAAGAATATGAAAATTATTTGTCTACCTGTTTTAATGAGCATCCGTAATAGGGACAATAGGGCTTAACTTACGAGATACAGAGTGGTCGGTAGGATTTCTCCTAAACGCATCCTTCTGGGAATTGCTTACTCTATAAATTATATAACCACAAAGGAAGGACGTTGTTAATGAACCTACAAGGTATACAGATTTGCTCACCCTGTAAGGTAAATTAAATTGACCGTTATTATTTTTCGTCTATTAGATTTGGGGATAAAAATTACAAAAATTTAATCAACTTACTTGTTAATTAGTAAATATCTCGTCGTCAATGTAGCTAAAAATGGATATGTTAAATATCTGGTAATAAGCATAAAGCCCGTACCCTCGTGTGATATTTCAAAGGATGTGAGTTGTCGAGATTCAAATAACAGACTATCAAGTGCATAAATTATTTGTAAAACTGCTACCTCAATAGCAATGTAATTTAGATTTAAAGATACGGATTCCTTATAAATCTTAACTATAGCTGCCAAATCGATTAATATCTGAAATACAAATATTATTAAGAATACTGATGCAATATAATCTCAAACGTTTTACTAAATAATTCATTACCGTTCCTACTAAGGCACAGCGAAGAAGTATTAACTTAATGTCCAGTTGTCCAATTCGTGGATTAACTTCTCTACCTTGCCAAAAATCGTATATTCTATTGTTAGTGGAGCCATACATATTAAGATTCGAGACTGGGACACGACCACCTTTTATATATAAAAGTAAGGAAAGAATTATTCCGTAAGTCAGACCAGCAACTGATAACGGTAGTGATTTTTGTATTAAAAAGTCACTGATATTGTAACCTCTGTATAAAAATCCTCCAAAGATAAGCAATGAGAATATCAAAACCAAGATCCCTACAAAAGTACGAAAAAATAAGTTATATAGATAAAGCATTATTTAACAAATTAACAAATTAATTTTACCGTTTATTCGATATTGCAGTCTACCAATTCTACTCTGTTGCCCATCAACTATCCTACCAATCGGTAGTGCTGATATTAACGTTACACAACATAAAAATGCGGCATACAATAAAAACGCTTCAGGATTTAAAAAGTCCATCCACTCTTTATAAAGTGTAATGTGAAAATTTTCATGACTGCAGTGATTGTTTGAGCAAGCTATCTGTAATACAATAGTGTAAATTGGTATTGCAATTATAAGCAATAAGGCTCCAAACCATCCGCCCCACTCTTGCGGCTTAGTAATAATATCGATCTTTTTAGATTTCCCTTCAGAATATGGTTCTAAATCAAAATCTTCGTAATGCATAGACTTCAGAATATCCTAAAACGCAGATTATTAATGAAGATGTACGTTATATTTATGGGGGAAAAAAAAAAAATAAATAAATAATGCAAAAAAGAAATCATACCTCATCTGGCTGAACAGAGAATCCTCTTTCCTTCCCATCTGAAAATGAGTTGTACTGAACTTTTCTTTCTACTGGAAGAGATACCGCTCTGTCAATATTCCTTAACATCATTAGCTTATGATCTTGTTCTGCCTTAGCTGCATTTGACATAATGCGAATAGAACGTCGCGTAATTGGCCCAAGCTCTCGCAAACGCGATTGAGTGGGTGGCTCTACAAATTCATCTTTCAAGCTTTCAGATCCTTCTGTTCTGTCCGTGTCACTTGAATTATCTAACGGAGAATTGAGAATTGTATAACTAACTATCAGCGTGGGAGGTTTGTATTATTATTCCCAAGCGTAAGAAATTATTGTAAAGTCAGTGAAAAAATGTAGAAAATAAAACGTAAGGGTTTACAATAGATTGTAATAAGTAGACAGATGGGATTTGATCATACCTTTTGAGATCTCTAATCTGGGAATGGAGATCTTAGCTTGTCTTGCGTTACGCACAGGTAATTTCTTGGATTGTGAATTGGGCGATCTGGCTGGGGATTTCCGAGCCGATGTCTTTCGACTAAGGGAATTTCTTGAAGGGCTTTTTCCAGACGGCCTACCTCTACTTCTGGATTGGCTCCGCGAGGTTCTTTGGGCCTAGGGCACGATAACGGTCAAGTAAACGGAGACAGGAAAAATTATATAACTCAGTGTGATGATGTGCAATAATACCTTGAGATCGGTTTCATCAACAACATGCTCCTCCCCTCCCGTGAAGAGGACTTTATATTTGCCGCCTTTACCAGTCAGAACTTTTGCCTTTTGATAATCATCAGTGCTCGGCAATTTAGCGAGGACTTGCTCGCCCGCTAAGAACTTCATACTTTCTGAAAATACACAAGGCAGACAATAATGTATTTGGACGTCGTCTCCTCGAGCCGCGAAGGGTCTCCTCCGTGTCGCTTACTTTCGCCAATATGGTCGGGTTCGGGGGGCCTGGCTCGCTAAGAACGCAAGAACGAAAGAACGAAAGAACGCAAGAACGCAAAAGAACGAAAGAAGAAAAAAAAAGCCGCAAATTCCTACGTGGCCAAAGTCCCGAGGGAATGTATTAATAGCTACAGTCCCCAAGACTTTATATAACTTGTATTATCGGTAATTAACGGCCAATGTAATTGTAACCGAGGGCAAGTTGAGTTTACGGTTAAAAAAAAAAAAAAAAAAAAAAAAAATCGCGCTCGAGGAAGAAGCCGCGATCGAGCTCCGCGCAATTGTTTACAGGATGTCGCGCGTATATACGTGTCCCGAGTAGCGCGGGGGGTTAACGCCAGCAGCAGCAGTAGTAGTAGTAGTAGTAGTAGTAGTAGTAGTAGTAGGTAGTAGGTAGTAGTAGGTAGTAGTAGGTAGTAGTAGTAGTAGTGCTTACGGACTTTCGGGCGGGAGAACGATGTCGGGTAAAAGAATACAGTCGAGCGATCATCCCCGGCGAGAATTTATTGACGACCACGTCGTCCAACGTGACATATAAATGCCGGCTCTTAATAATAATAATAATAATAATACCGAGGACTTACCCTGTTGTTAAAGCGTCGACTCCGGACGATTGGTATCTCGTTTATTGGTGGCACCAGCTCGGAGGCGGGAACGCACAAAGCACGCACGACATACGCGAGGTTATAGTTAACGCTGTTTTTTTTCTTGGCATAACCGTAAAGGACGCCAACTATTTGGCCGGCTTTCCCAAAGCCTCACCAAACAGACCACGCGAATGCCGTTGGACAGGGGCTCGATCCCGAGTGGCGCGTTCCTAAACTCACGCTTTCCCGCGCAGGCCCAGAGCCGACTACTAGGAGGCGGCGAGAGGCCCTGGCTAAGCACAAAGCAACCGCCTACGACGCTCTGCCTTTCTCCCTCCCAAATAACGGACGCGCGGGATTATCGCTCCTCGCTACGCCTTGTAGGCCCTACGCGCAGCCCTTGGCGCAGCCGAGACGACACCCCACACCCCCACCCCCCACCCGTAGCCGAAGCCGAAGCCGAAGCCGGCCCTCACCCCCGTCCCGACGCTCGGTTTCATTACGTACGCGGCGGTCGACAATTGCCGCTCGAGAGGGCCACGCGAGACCGCTCGCACCGGCTTCGGACCATTCCCGCCCGCACGCCACCCTCCCACCCCCACCCCCCCTCTCTGGCCAACCACGTCGCATCGGCCGGCATTACGTAGCCGGGCCCCGCTGTCTCCTGAACGCCATCTTCCTTCGGCCTTTCCACTAATTTTTCCAAGCCCTCCCTCTGTCTCTCTCTCTCTCTCTCTCTCTATCCTTATTTCCTCACCGCGGCTCCGAGAAATGCCAGTGTTTTTCCTACACCCGGCCGTACACCACCACCACCACCACCGCGCAGCCACCTTCCTTTGTCCGACACTCATTCTTCGCGCTTTGAATTTCCTTTATGGGCTAGCATCTTTTCACTCGCTCCCTCTCTCTCTCTCTCTCTCTCTCTCTCTGACTGTATACATGTCAAATAGATCATCGGCCCGTCGTTACCCACAGGCTTATTACGTTCATCATCACTTTTACCTGAAAATTCGTGACCGACAATTACGCTCTCAGGTATATTTATTGTCCTCATATTTACTTCCTTCTCTTGCCCTCTCGCTCGCAACCCACGCACACACGCTCTCTCTCTCTCTCTCTCGCTCTGTGTCCCTCTCTATGTCAATCCTCGATCCCCATGAATACAGTTACGTGTCTTTGTGGCTTTTTGTGCGTACCCGTAACCTCGTACCGCGCTGCAACATTTCAAAAATGCGTCTTTTTTTTTTTTTGTATCCTCCTTGCGCACTTATCATCATCGTCATCATCATCATCATCATCATCATAACGGTAATCAGTTGCCCCGTGTTTACTACGAACGGCACTCGTCTGCACTCGCTCCCATGTAACTATATACCCCGTCCAATACTTTTTGCAATGCCGCGTGTAGGCGTTGATTATAAATCGATTTATAGTGTGTTTAATGTTTTGGGATTCGCTGAAGGATCGCGCGGAAGGTGGCCGAACGGGTTAATACAAACTTGCTCAATTAACGTTTAACGAAGATCGATTTATTGAGTAGAGCGCGACGAGGTATATACGGCGCCCTCGTCGCCACGTGTCTCGCCCTCCCACCCTCTCTCCCTCCCTCCCTCCCTCCTTACCGCCGCCCGCTCACCCTCCCGCTCACCCACCCGTCCGCTCACCCGTCCGGCCGCCCGCGCTCGAGCGCGGGCGCAGCGTTGCCAGGCATGCGGCGCCTCCGCGGCAACACCGTTTACTGAACTGATCGAGTTCGCAGGGGTCCGACCCCCGCGGACTCTCAGTCTTCCTCTGGCATCGATCCTTTCATCGCAAAGCGCTGGCTCGCTTCCCTCTCCCTCACTTTATCTCTCTTTCACGCTCGCATAACCTCAAATGGACCACTTGCCACTCCAATGTCCAAAACCCTCGACTCTCGACTCGTAGGACGAGATATGACCGGACTCCCAGGCAACGGCGATCGGACAACTCTTGCTGGCCCCGACCCAACGGATTACACGCACAACGAGATTCCCTCCTCTTTTCGTCGGCGCGACGTCGTCGAGGGGGTCGGGTTCCGTCGGTTATGCAGATCCCCCAAAGTGCACAAAGATTTTTTTTTTTTTTTTTTTTTTTTTTAAATTTTTATAAGCCAGAATCATATTCGGGTCAATGATAATTCATAGTAACTTCGAAAAATAAACCCAATGCCAGATGCTGTACCAATGAAGCTTCTGTTAGGATAATACATGCTTTTCACGAGTGTCACCTCCACAGGGAATGTACGTGCAAGGGTCCTGCCTCGTTTCTCATCTCCAGGAACTTCACAGTCATTCGCGTAACTTAAGAAAGATTCAGTTATTTTGATGGAAGTGTGCAAGCACCCCGGATGATCCAACAACACCCTTAGTTTGCCCTAATTTTTTAACGAGTTTAACCGGATTTACGGACCATTGCCTAATCCGCTAATAACAGTTAGAATATCAGGTAAAACGTAGGGTCGGCAGTTAGGGATTTATTAAACCTAAGATTAAGAAAATGCCTAATCTCTTGTAGGGCTTGTGACGTATAAGAAAAGGACCTTATTAATCTTAGTAGCTATAGGATTGTGGAATAATGCGTTCAAGGACCCAACACCTCGAGTAATCTAAATATGGCCATTGATTATATTTTGAAATGTATCTTGTAGCAAATTCTTGTTTAAATGTGCATAATATATCGGGAGACTTCTGCGTATTAAGTCTCCTCGCAGATGTTGCAATTTTCTGTAACTCAATTGCTCGTCGAGGGTTCTATTGTAGGACGAGACCCGATAGACCCGTTATAGACCATAAATATGACGATTTTTCTATAAAGCAGAGTAATTTGCAATGTCTTTCTAAGAATACCCCACCACCCCCCACCCCTGAATATTGAATTCCGAAGGGTGTCGTTGGTAATTGGGCTTTCGTAGTCCTTTTTCCCTAAATCGGTCGATTGGCCAGGAGCACCAGCAGGCAACAACTTCTTGTCCCGAAACTGTAAATAATTGTTATTATTACATCGGTCGATCCGTGTTTTTAGTGACTTATTTACTAGAAGTTTCGAAATGATAAAAGCCCACGTATCCTTACATTCATGGTTTTATTTTAATCGCCCTGATTTATAAACGAAGACGCAATAAACGAAATTTATGGTATTCAAATGTACAATAAAAAAAAAAAAAATCAATATAAATCTTTGATTATCAACGTTAAATGAACGTATGCTTTAATTATCCTGGCCTGGATAATGCTAAGCAAAATCTATTTCATGAAATTCAAATTTTTTCCTTTATTTCCTAACGATCTAATAATACATAGTACAAATACTTGGCATTAATGAATGTTTTCAGTCTATTAAAAATAAGCTTTTTTCATTCTACAAAATAATTGCGATTACATACTTATAGTGGGAAAATAAATTAGCAGCAGGCGGCTTTTCTTATTATTCCGAACGGGACGTTCGTTGCATTTATAAATACTTATAAACTCCGCACTTCCTCATACTGATAATGCAGAAAGTCAATTGGTAATGAGTTTACTAGGTATCGTATTTAACATAATTACCAGCTTCGCTACAATATAAGCTCCCAGCTCCTTTTTTCATCAAAGATCTTCTTATACGTCTGCTTATTGTTTAATTTCCCAGTATATCTATAAATCATAACGATCATAATAATCATAATAAATAACAATAATAATGATAAAGTGATTTCGTTATTCTAGACAAGCTGGAATATTTTATCATTCGGAACGCCTCGTGAGACGATTAATTACATTTAGTTTTTTTATTATTATTATTATTATTATTATTATCGTTTTTTTTTTTTTTTTAAATTCCGATTCCGTACGCGTTAATATCGGAAATATTATTCAATAGAGTCGTTTTATTTTACTTTATACCAATTTAAATTGTGTCTTATATAAACTGTTATGTATGCACAGTGATAATAAACACGTAAACAACACATAGCTTCATAATGTAAGGATGGAAAAGGATGGAAAATCCATTGAATTATTTAAATATCAGAATTACTAATGTTACCAATTTTAATATTAATCTTTATAATTTTACATAATGTCGGTGGGAATAACGTCGTAATGATATTTTATTTGAGGTTTCAATTAGTAACGCGATACCCACTATTTAAAAGACTTTTCTCGTTGGGTTAAAAATTATTTTGTTTACAACTGTTGCATTCTCGTGCGTCGAAATGAAGGAGAAGGGGGAGAAAAAAAAAAATTTAATCACCAAATATTTTCAACGCGTGACAGGCCGTAAATAACTATCTAGTTAAGGAAAGAAAAGGAAGAAGAAGAAGAAGAAGAAGAAGAAGAAAAATTATTGAATACCAATGACAACGAAACGGTGTCGTCAATAGCGGAAGAAATAGTGGAATGCGTGTGCGTGCCTGCGTGCGTACGTGCGCCATAAGTACCCGCGATTTGCCAGAAAGTAAGAAAAGAGCGATATCGAGCGCAAGATGAAGATTAACTTCTAATTATTGTCTTTTCCCCTTATCAGCGGCTCGAATAAAATGCTTCTTCGAACACGAGAGTCTTTTTATTCCATTATTGTTAATAATGATGAAACGGGGGCGTTTTATTACTTTACTAGATCGCGTCTAAAATTCAAGAAGTCCTCGTAGATGCATGTGAGCGCATGTAAGACAGCCCGAGAGCGATACATCTCCTCCTCCTCCCCCCTCCGCCGCAGCCATCCTTATTTAATTGTACTATAAATACACGCATAATATATATACACGCACACACATACAGACATATATATATATATATATATAAATGCGGGAAGAATTTTTATGAGCTCGTCTTGGACGCTGGACGAAGTGCAGTTAATTGATCAATCTTGTGATTCATCATGAGTACGTAAACATATTGAGAGAGAGAGAGAGAGAGAGAGGCCACTAATGCCAAGAACGGACTGTATTGTCCAAGGTATAGTCGCTTAAGGCATTATTTTATTTGTAGCGAACGCGCAGGCTGCCGGTAAAGCCATCCGGGAGGCATTTTCATCGAGGAAGCTTGCAAAATATACCGTTACATTGTTGTGAATAATAGGAGAGGATTTCCGAATGTAAAATGATCCAGAGGGGCGAAGAGGAGAGAAAAGGATAGAGAGAGAGAGAGAGAGAGACGGGAGATGGGAGAGAGAAAAAAGGAAAGAAAAGAAAAAAAGAAGCGCGAGCAAAAACAGAGTAACCCAATTCTCGCCTGACTCGTCAGGTTTATCGCTGCACTACGGTCTTCTTTTCTTTGTCACCGCGCGAGATGCTGAAGGTTTAAGTACTGGCGAGACCAGAAGTGCGTGTAACTACTGCCCGACAGTTTAGCTCTTTGTTGCACTTACGCGCCGCGGCGATCATTAACATTAAGACTTTTCTATAAGGAGGCGAAGTGATTCACAGCGAGCCTGCGAGTCTTTATACAAGATAACTTTTAGCTCCGGCTCGCAAAGTATATCGCGATAATAGAAGTGCACGATGCCCGGATGCACTGCGCTCATGGACAATGCAACTAATCTCTACTTGTTCGTCTAAATTTACAATTGCGCGGACTCGCGAGCATGGGAATCGCGCCCGGACGCCCCTACGGATTCCCGTTCGATCCACTTGCGCGTACGCGCGCGCGCGCGCGCTCCCGTCCGCCCTAATAATTAACAACATTACGCGCCCGATGCACCGCCATCGGCCATCTGCGACCTTGTATCGCCTCCCTCTATGTCCCTATCCTCTTTCCCGATCCACTCTCTTGCCTATTATGTTCAATCGATGGCGATCGAAAGCCAACCGAGAAGATAACGACAACAACAACAATAACAACAACAACGATGATGATGATGATGATGATGATAATTATTACGCTGGCTCCGACACCTGCTCGTACGTTAGATTTTTATTATCGCGAGGAGAGCGAGTGGCTGTCGAGGTCCGTTGAAGGCGGCCTGGAACGTAATAGGAAACATACGAGTTGTTTTCGCACTGGCATAGGTAGTAGTACTAGCCGATGCTCGCCTTCTAGGTGAATCCGATTTAAAGTATGTCAATTTTGTCCCGGCATTAGAGGGGCGGGGAGCCGCTTGCGGAAATCGCCTATAATTCAGGTAGCGTATAATTAAATTCAGAACGAGTATTTTTTTTACAGTCCCGTCAGAAAAACTAAAACTAAAAGAAGAAGAAGAAGAAGACGACGACGACGATGACTATGATGATGACTATGATGGTGATGCTGATGCTGATGCTGATGATGATGATGGTGATTATTTTGACGACAATGACGATGCAGAAAAAATGCAGACGACGACGACGACGACGAAGAAATCTCGAATCGGGGGAAAGATTGTAGTCTAGGATTCGAGAGCGGACCGTACGAGCGGAGTAATTGAATGTTTTAAAAGGAGAGCCGCGTCCCGCATCTGTGCATCTCCCGGGTATCGGTCTTCGCACATTAAACGTGTTTTCCATTACTTGCCAGAGAATACGGACGACGGCCATAACTGTGGAGAGCGTGTCGAGCGTGTCGAGCGGAGCCGAGCCAAGTCGAGCCAAGTCGAGCCAAGTCGAGCCGAGTCGAGCCGGCTTAACTAACGCGCTGATTAAAATATGATTTTTGATGTTCTTTAATAAGCCGTAAAGGCCGCGATCGGCGATGGGTCCGGGTTAGCGACAGCCAAGGGGAGACGTTGGCGGTGGCGGTCGCTCGGGTGGCGGTGGCGGTGGCGGTGGTGGCGGCGGTGCGGTGGTGGCGGCGGAGGTGGTGGCGGTGGTGGCGGTGGCGGTAGCGGCGGAGGTGGTGGTGGCGGCGGGAGGGCTAACCTCGTTTGATTTTCTTCCAATGTGTCGGCTCGTCCATTATTGTGGGACAGCCTGGCGGATAGATACGCTGAGGCTATCGGAAAGCGGATCGCCCATGTAATAAGACGACAACATTGGAGAAATGTGTAAAAATAAATTAATTCGGTAAAGTTTAAATTGACTCCCGCGGCCCGACGAATGACAGGACATTTTCGAATTAACTTATTAATACAGCCATGAAATTCCTCTCGGCATTTGAATTCGTGTGTGTTTGCGAGCGCCGAGTCTCACTGGCTTCTCCAAGCTCTGGAGAGGGTTGAGGTTGACGGGTAACCAAAGCCGATTATAAAGACGTTTTTCTGGCACCTACATTTGTGTATCACCACTTGTGAAATGTTTTATTCAATAAATAAATGTTGACACACCCAGTCGCGTCGATACGGACGACGTAATCGTTACAGAACATTATATCAAATGCTTTTTTGCTCTCCCTCTCTCTCTCCCCCTCTCTCTCTCTCTATCTCTCGTTCCTACTCTCTTTATTCAATTATTTATTTTACATTACTTATCTGCTCTTGCTACTATTGTTTATTATTATTATTTGTTATTATTATTTGTCATTATTATTTGTCATTATTATTATTATTATTATTATTACGATCGCCAGCATCGTCACGATTATTATTATCATTGTTATTAAGAATAATAATACTATTTTAGGTAATCTCTTGGGACCATAGCGTAATTCATATTTTCCATATCTCCCTTACAATTGCTACCGAATGTTCCTCGCGCGTGTCAATATACGATTATGCTTTTTAACATTGTGAAAATATTACTCTGAATGTTTGATTTTTAAGACAAATAAAATGCTAGATGTTGATGGATTGATGAATAAGCTTCGCAAGCTGAATTTTCACAACGACCGACAACATTGGACTTATTACATTCTAGTAGAAAACAAATATTTATTTGGCGTGCCTGATTTTATCTGGAAAAAAAAAAGGAAAAAAAAAGAAGAAAAGATAATGAAACGAATGCACTTAATATATGAAAAAGGTCGCACTAGAAACTGGCGACGAATGACAATATTATCTAAAAATAGTAAAAATATTTTCAAGCTATTCAATAAACGGTTGTCTCCCCCTCTCCCTCTCGCAACTCATTAGCATTACGTCAAAGTATTAATTTTCTCGAATGTAATTATATTCGAAGCTTGAGTTAATTTAAGCATTGTTACTTAAAAATATTGTCGAATCCTTCAACTATTGACGTTTTTGTAAAACTTCTCTACTTTACACATTTAAATAATATTTGTATCGCATGAACAATTAATGAAACCCAATAGGAAAGTAAGCTTTCAAATATTATCCCATTACATATATTACATTTATAAACAGTCTGGCTCTCTGAAAATTAGGATATTTAAATAATAAATTGATCGAATTGAAAATTCTTCACTTGTCGCGCTCGTCGTTTTCAATGAAATTGTTTGTTTAACAATAGCCCATACATATATTTTCTAGTCAATTAAAAAAAAAAAAAAAAAAAAAAAAAAAAAAGAATAAAGAAAAACACACACACACACAGACGGAGAGAAAAAACAGCGACGCACGAGAGTGAGAGAGAGTGAGAGAGGGGTGGGGGAGATACGTCGGAAAGGGAGCTTTCAAGGTAATAAAGAATATGAATGAAAAATTAGCGAAGCCATGTGTAAAAGTGCACTTGATAATGGCGAGCTTTAAAATTAATTATGTGTGAGAGCAAACTATTAATTAATTATATTATCTGAGAATGTAGCAATGTTGTGGGAAATGGCTGTAAAATGGACTTTTTCTGCGATTCGACGAGTTTTGATAGTTCCACGTTGCGATAAGAACTGATAAGTTTTTAAAACATGTCGCCGAATTCCGTTCTTCTTATTTAATTTTATTGCACCATTAGCTCGTTCGGTTTATTGTTCATTCATTCGCCCCGCGCACAATTAATTCAACGCAGTTAGTACTTTGTGCGCCGATAGTCAAGTACTCCCGTGAGCTCGCGCGGGCGGGGTGCGGGCGGGGTGCGGGCGGGGCAACTTATTACGAACGAGCGTACTCGTACCGAATCATAAGATAAATCCAAGCGAGATAAGTAAAGTATAGCCAAGAGCTTACAAGAGTAGTAGGTGAATTGCGGAAGCGGCGTTGATGTAACTGCACATAACGGATGAAAATTATTAGTAATTAATGAAGGAAGCGTGGACTCGGGACGGGGGACGGGGGACGGGGGACGGGTAGGGGGCCGTGTGCAGGACTGCGGAGCGGCGATGAGAAAGATCCACGGATAATCAATAGGAGGAGAGAGCGGTGCGGTGTGTGAGCGTTTCAGAGCCGAGGCTCTCCGACGTCCGCCCCCCCCCCCCAAAGCCTTGTCCGGTTTTACCTGGTCGGGTTAACCTCAACGTATCTGAACTAAAGCCCCAAGGCTTATATCATTATATCATTGTTGTACGATGAGTGACCGCCCGAACGATCTGAGCCGATCTTAGCCGCCGAGTCAAAGTGGCGCGGGTAAGGAAGCGGCGAGCGGCAGCCCCCGTACAGGGAAAAATCGATCGATCCTATGTGGAAAGGCCGAGTATCCTCGGGCAAGTCGAAGTTGGCGGCCGATAAATCGGGGGATGGCACGCGTCGTCACCCCTCCCCCCGTCCCTCTCACCCCTTCCCCAAGCCAGACCGTTGGTCAGGTCGGCAAACGTGCGCACGTTGCGCGGGTCATGAATGGGAAATGCTCGTCGCTCTAGGGCGGACGGTAAGGGCGCCACGGGCCGACCCGTGGAGGGCGCCCGTAAGGGCGATAATCGTACTGGGGCGGGGGTGGGGGGGGGAGAGGCGGTAGGTAGGGACAGCGGCGGCGTAGATGTCGGACGGGGGACGGCGGCGACGGTGGCGGCGTCCGAGTAGCGCCTCGACTCCGGTATCGATCCTCGTGGAGGTCGCGCCTGCTCGTTGGCCGTGCGCTGCCGGCGTCGCGGCGCTCGACTCCCGACGCTCTCAGGCACAGGAGAACCGCCCAAGGGAGCAGAACGAGGCGGGCGAGGTGGGCCCCACCAGCCCCCCCTCCCACCGCCACCCACCGCCACCGCGAGGATCGAGGCTCCCGGGGCCTCCCCGAGAGAGCGGCGCGCGGGAGCCACGTAGGATGCGCCCGGGGCGGCCTGTAGCCCCGCGCCCAGCCCCCAAGCGAGGCCGAGGATGGGGCCGATGAGCAGCCGCGAGAGCCACCTCGAGCTCCACGACGAGGACGGGGGTCTGCACATCAAGCAGCGCGGCTGCGGCAGCGTCCACCACGAGCCCGTGAGTAGCCTCGTCGCGATCGATGTGAGATGTGCTTTATCCGAGACGGGATGTTTTGCGGTGCTAAGACAGCGGGGGCTGACCGGTGGGGGGGGGGAGACCCGGCCACGCTACGCTGCGCGGATAGGGGCTGGGGGCAGAAAGGGGAGGACGGCGCTGTCCGTGGCCGAGGGTGACGGTGGCGGCGATCGGGTGGCGGATGAGGCCGAAGGGTAGGAGGACGGGGGACGGAGGTCGGAGGGAGAGGAGCTGCCACCCGCGACGCGAGGATCGGGGATACCCGGGCAAGAGGCTCGCAGGCGCTGACCACGCTGCTGCTGCTGCTGCTGCTGCTGCTGCTGCTGCTGGCGGTGGTGGCATTGGCGGTGTCGGGAGTCGACGGTGCCGTCGGAGGAGGTGGTGGTGGCGACGGTCGCGGTCGCGGCCGAGACGCTCTCCCCTCCCCCAACCCAATAACCCCCTCCCCCCTCTGATAATAAAGAGCCTCGAGCACTTGGGCGGCGCGCGTCCAGCCGGCGCTGGCACCGCCGTAGTCGCCGTCGGCGCCGCCGCCACCGCCACCGCCACCGCCACCGCCACCGCCGTCGCGGAAATCGGACAGCTAGGGACGACAGCGAGCCGCAGTACGTTTTCCGCGCGCAGCCGACGGCCGTCGTTGGAGAGCGAGAGCGGAGGTCCTCGACATGCCGCCCAAGAACAAGGTACGAGTCGGCCTTCCGGAGGAGCTGCCTGTTGACCGGGTCCGTGCTAGGAAGCTCGAGCCAATCGCCCGCACTATCTAATCACTCGAATTTATTAAACGGATTCGCGTGCGGTAATTAGCGCCGCCGCCGTGGGGAAAACGATTTTTACCGAGATACGCATTGCCGCCGTGCGTCCTCTTTATTATCATCATCATCGTCATCATCATCATCATCATCATCATCATCGTCGTCGTCGTCATCATCATTATTATTATTATTATTATTTAGTATTTAGTATTTATTATTATATCTCGAGTCATACGGGTAATAATGTATTACGAGGCGCTATTGTCTGTCTTTTGAAATGGATGGAAGCGCGCGCGATCTTCCGTCTCTTTAATTTCTGAATAGGCGATGATAGAAGCGAGTGAGCGCTCGGTACTTCGCGCGCTAATAATTCGTAACGATGAACGCTTCTAACGTAATGACAATATTGTTAATTGATTTTGTGAAAAATCCTCGAGGTCAGACTTGGTGGAAAAAAGCCCTCGCCGAAGTGTGCCTGCGTGTGCGTGTGAGAGAGATGTAGAGTGAGAGAGAGAGAGAGAGAGAGAGAGAGAGAGAGTATGTGGCGATCGATAGGTATTCGTGGCCAATTGTCCATATTTCGTTTGCGCGATCGGGTTGAATAATTAATATTGTAAATAAAGCGACGGGACCATTAGAATAATGAATCGTGGATAGAAGGGCGAAAGAAATAGATCGAATATTCAAGGGCTAGGAGAGAGAGCTTTTCCCTTTTCGTGAGGATACTTGTGATTGAGAGCCGTTTACCGCTCGACAGAGGAAAATTCAAACAAGTGCGAGGGGGGAGGGGGACAATTAATCGGGCATTTCGTGCTGTCTTATCTGGATTTTCGGCTTATCTTATCAAGATTTTCGGAGACGTTCGATTGTGCTTACGATTGCAATATAACGAAAAGGAGAATGTGGAAGGGTTAGGGGGGTGGGGAGGGCGGGCGGAGAAGCTCCTGAATGTCATCGGCCGCGGAGTTACGATGATTCGGCTGGGTCGCTCTTATCTGGGACGACTGCGATAAGAGTGAACGCGCGGCCAGTGATCGGAGCGATCTATAGCGCCGATCATCGGGCGAGCATTGTTCCAAAGCAACGGCTCCTCCTCCGGACACCCCCCTACGCAGCCTAGAGATTAAGCGAGGGTGGAGGAGATGGCGGAGATTCGGGGCGGTGGGTGGTGGTGGCGGTGGTGGTGGCGGTGGTGGTGGGCGGTGGTGGTGGTGGTGGTGGGTGTGGGGGCCGGGGTTATTGGGGGGTAAGGGGGGAGGGGGGGGGTGATTCAGGAGAAGGACAGAGCGCACAAAGGAGCGGAGCGCTTGACTCATTTGTTTGTGACTTTGAGTCAGCTTTTCCGTTTTCTTTTTTTCTTCGCTCGTTCGCGCCCGTTTTTGTCGCCGTCGGTTGTTTTGCTGTAATTGTTTGTTTGGCCGCGGCCGTCATTCGCGGCACTGGACGCGCCGCGGCCACGGCAGATGCCGAATGCGCGTGATGTCGGCTCGGCACTCCGTAATTGCCGCCGCTCGTTAATTAATTATAAATCAACGAGGCTGGAGTTGCTGCTCCCGCCGCTGACCGAGAACGCGCAACGATCGAGCCGTACGATTCGAAAGAGCCCGCGCTCGCGCCTTTCTCTCACCCCCCTGCCCCCTGCCCGCCAACCCCCACCCCGGCACCGCCACGCTACGCAACGGTCCCCCACGCCGAAAGGGAAAGTCCCCGGCTGCGGCGGCACGGGCTACGTACTTGCCCGATCGTGTCCGGAGCCGAGCGTAGCGGAGTGGGGCCGAGGCGGGGGTAGGGGGGAGCGGCGGCGCGCAACGGGGGCTGAGAGGACCTCTACTAGGACGACTGGCTCGCTAACTCTAACGTGGTGGAGGCCAGCGGCTCCGACGTTGACGTCGTCATCGTCGTCGTCGTCGTCGTCGTCGTCGTCGTCGTCGTCATGGTGTTGAATGCGGCTGACGGTGGCGGTGGTTCCGGCGATAGCAATGAAAGCTATGGCTTTAACTGCGGCGGTGGCTACTGGAGCGGCGCGGTAGTAGTGGTGGCGGTAACGATGACGGCCGCGTCGGCGGTGGCGGTGGCGGTGGCGGTGGCGGTGGCGGTAGCGGCTACGACTGTATCGGCGGCTCGATGCGAGTTCGACGGCGCCCCGAGTCGCAGTGCCACGGCGTCGAGCGAGCTTCACACGTTGAGCAGTCAGAGATCCCTCCTCACGGTATCGCGCGCGCGCGCCTCGTCGCTCCGCCACTTCTCTCTTTCGTTCTTTCTACTTTTCCCTCGTCGTCGTCTTTTCTCTCTCTCTCTCTCTCTCTCTCTGTCTCTGTCTCTGTCTCTGCCTCCCCCCGCTCTCGATCACTCACCCTCTCTAAGCCAGTCTGCTGTCTCGTTCCGTTTCCGTCCCGCTAATACGGCCCCCGCCCCAGCTGCTCGGGCCCCTCGGACCCCCAGCCCCTGACCGTCCACTCTCGTGCTCACTCACTCACTCACTCACTCACTCACTCTCTCTCTCTCTCTCTCTCTCACTTACTTACTTACTCTTTCCCCCCGCTCACTCTATCCATCGCATTCGTTGGACGGCTTTGTAGCCGCGAACTTCGCGGGACGACGCGCACACACGCGCGTGCGGGTTCTGGCGTCGTACGCACGATGCACGCGACGCACGTCGCGCGAGCGGCGGAGGCCGCCGCTGCTCCAGGATACGCGGACGCCGCGATCCGGGGACGCGAACTGCGCGCGTCCACGAGCGCGACGGCAATGACGTATAGCGGGCCTCTGACGGTGGAGGCCTTCCTCGGCTTCGAGAGTATGGCGGAGCAGCGTCGGAGCTTGTCCTAGGCGGCGAGACGCCAGCCGGAAAACGCCGAGGTGCTCGCTTGCCTGTCTGTTTGCCTGCCTGCTTGCCTGCCTGATTGCGTGCGGGTGTGCGACAGAGACCGAGCGGGAAAGAAAGCGAGAGGAGTGCGAGCCTGGACAGCTCGTCGAGAGGCGGGGACGACGAAGTGTGAGGCAGACGGACGCACTAAGAGGGAGAGAGAGAGAGAGAGAGAGAGAGTGTGTGTGAGAGTAAGGGAGGGAACGAGGGAGGGAGACATCGAGAGAGAGAGAGAGAGAGAGAGAGACTGAACAAGCAAGCGAGCGAGCGATACACGGGGAGAGCGAAAAACTGATCCCGAGTGTTGAGGAGTCGGAGCCGAGAGTTCGTTATTAATAGACCGAGGAGGCGAGACCAAGTGCAAGACGCCTCCGGACGTGAAAAATGTCGCGGGTGTCGCTTAACAAGTCGCAGCCGAGCCAATACGGCTCGCGTCGTGTCCGTAAGATCAGCACGGTGGGTGAGACATTTAAACCATGCATTCTAAGAGCATTGCGCCACGGTCCCCCAGCCCGAGCCCTTCCCTCCTTGTGCCTTGCCCCGTCCTTCCTCCTCTCGCATACTCACCATACACTCACTAACTCGCTTCATTACTCACTCACTCACTCACTCACTCGGCCTCTGTCTCTCCTTTTCTCTTTCTCTCTCTCTCTCTCCCTCTCTCCCTCTGTCTTTCTTTCTGTCTTTTTTCTTTCCCTCCTCCTGCGGCAGTCCCCGAGGCCCCTTGCGACTACGCCAAGGCCCCACCTCGTCTCCGGCCCCATCCCCTGCTGCTGCTACTACTGCTACTGCTACTGCTGCTGCTGCTGCTGTCCCGTCCACAATAACCCCCGGCCTCCTTCCCTGCCTCTCTGCCTACTTGCCTGCCTGCCTGCCTCCCTGCCTGCCTCCCTGCCTCCCACTCGCAACCAACGCAGGCACCAACGAACGTACCAGGCATCCAGCAGCAACTCATGCACCACAACTCATGTCCTGCCGTGCACGCTCCTCTCAGAGGGGCCGTGGAGCTTCCTCCAAGTCCCGAGACCACGGATGCGCTCCTCTTTGTTCTTTTACTCTGCGTGTTCCCCGGTCGGCGGGGTGGGTGGGTGGGTGGGGTGGCGGCGGAACCGTGGCTGCCAGTTACCACGGCCGAGGCCGCGAAATAGGCCACGGATCGTAGAGTCGGTGGTGGGTACGCTCGCGGGCGGCCACCGCCAATCGGCCTCCGATTCAAGTTGCGCGCGCTCGGCGCTTGCGAGCCGAGGCGCACGGGGTTGGTCCGTGCGACCGGGGCCACGAGGAACAAAGAGAAGCGCGCGCTCGAGCCTTACGTAAGCCCCCCGATCGGCCCTGGTAATTATGCCGGCCCTTTACGTAAGGCCCGGCCGATCAGCTGACAAGGGGTCGAAACTACGGACGGCATCGACTCGTGGACGGTGAAGGGCCGGGGGGGGGGGCTGTGAGGCTGGGAGGCTGGGGGTAGGGGCTGGGTGCGGTTAACGTCCCTTCCAGTACACGAGTCATCGTGCCCTGACTTGGCTTCCAGACGGAGAGCGAGTACTCCGTGGAGGAGCAGACCCGACTGACGAGCGGCGGAGCCGGGGGCGGCGATGGGGAAGAGGCCTCGCCGGAGGAGGAGGCCGGCTCCCTATGCGAGTACCACGACATACCGCCGCCCCCGGACGGAGGCTACGGCTGGGTCGTCGTATTCGCCTCATTCATGTGCAACATGATCGTCGACGGGATAGCCTACACCTTCGGCATATTCCTCGGCGAGTTCGCGGCCTACTTCAACGAGAGCAGCAGCAAGGTCGCCTGGGCGGGCTCTCTGCTATCGGGGGTGTACCTGATGGCCGGGCCCGTGGTCAGCGCCCTGACCAACAAGTACGGCTGCCGGCTGGTCTGCATGGCCGGGAGCTGCATCGGGACCCTGGCCTTTGTGCTCTCGACCTTCTCCGGCTCCGTCACAATGCTCATGATGACCTACGGCGTTCTGGGCGGTCAGTGTGATATTAGCCAAGAGCGGCCGGCCTAGGCCAAACGACCGGGACTAGAGGCCGCGCCTACTGTCCGACTACCGCACGACGACTGAGCTTCTTGTCCTTTTCCCACCAGGAATCGGCTTCGGGCTCGTCTACCTGCCGGCCGTCGTCTGCGTCGGCTACTACTTCGAGACCAAGAGGTCCCTGGCGACGGGCATCGCCGTATGCGGCTCGGGCTTCGGTACCTTCATGTTCGCGCCCCTCGCCGGCATACTCCTCGAGACCTACCAGTGGAAGGGGGCGATCCTCATCCTGGCCGGCCTCATCTTCAATTGCGCGGTAAGTTGCGTAGCCGCTTTCCCATTTACTCACGCCTACCTACCTTATCTCTGCCTACCTATCCTTCCTTCCCTTCCCCGGCCTCCCCCCCGTCCCCCGCCGCATATACCGTTTCTTCTCCGTATTTCCTTCCCTCTCGTTATCAGCCGCGGCAGTCATCGGATCGGTCACACGCTGCGTTATATATATATATATATAGAGAGAGAGAGAGATAGAGTGAGATTGTGAGAGAGAGAGATAGAGAGAGAGAGTGAGAGAGAGAGAGAGAGAGATAGGGGGTGGGGGTTTGGCCGATCTGTCGTAGACTGCACCGAGTCGTGTGGTGTCGTGTCGTGATGCTTGGCCTTGACGTGACGAGATACGCGGAGAAGAAGTCTCCTCCTCGTGCCACGGGATCCACTGGCCTGTAATGCAAGAGCTTGAGTCGTTAGCCCGCCGATCGGCAAGCGCTTCTTCATTTCTCTCGTTACGTAAGATTGGCCATTGGCGAGGTGAACAACAATGTTTTCGAGACGGCGGCGCAGGCAGCCTGGCTTGCAACCGCGCTTACCATAATCCCCTACCTGATGTTTTCACAATTCGACGAAGCCGCGGCGCGCACCTCTTGCCACATCCTTCTTCTCGGCATTGGGCTCAATGACGAGCCTCTCGGACGCAGCGTGAACGACAACCAAAGCGAGCAGCTGCTGTGCGGAAAGCTCTAGCGCATCGATCGTGATCCGGGGCAGCCGTTAGTGTCTTTACGGACGGACGGTGGGCGGCGGGGGCGGCATTGGAGGACCGGCGGACATATGGGAGGAGTGGTAAGGATACCCGCGTCTAGGGCTGGAGGAGATTGGGGCAGGGGGAGGAGGGGGAGGGGGGTGGTCAGCGACGTGCGTGCCGAAGCTTCTGTCTGGCACATCGAAAACCGATATCGATCATCGTCCGTACGGGACGCACGCCCTCGCTCGATCTATCTCTCTCCACCTACCTATCTATCTATCTATCTATCTATCTATCTACCCGTCTATATTTATCCTCGTTTATTTTCCCCCTGCCGAGCGCGAACCGCCCCCGCGCGCGCTATATTATTCGAGCGCGGGGAGGGGCGGGGAGGGGTGGTGGCGGGAGGTGGAGGGGCCTGGCGCTCTAAACTTATTGGCGCGATCGTGCAAAAATAGAGGCGAGCGAATGGCCAGGCTAAACTGCATATGCCATTGAGCCAGAACAAAGCCGGAGGGCGATCCAGCTCCCGGGGTGGCGAAATTTTAGGAAAGCAGCAGCCTCTCGCTAATGGAATCGGAAGAAGCCTCGCGGGAGCCGAGATCGCGCTCGAAACTCCGTTTCCATATATACATGTATTTCTGGATCGTTCAATGCGCACGTCGTCGTCGTCGTCGTCGTCGTCGTCGTCGTATTGGGGGAATCGAAAGGTCGCGCGTTTTGCAGGACAAGGACTTTTACAATTCGGTGCAGCGGGACCCGGGTTCCGCCCCCGCGCCTCTCGCCTCCTTCCCTCCTTGATTATTCAAGCATTCGTTTAGTCGTTAGCCCCTTTGACGGAGCGAGATTAAGGGGAAGGCTCGCGCTACAAGTCTCGACGACGCAAAAGAGCAGCTCGTCACCGTTTTTTTTTTTTTTTTCATTCGACGAAGACTCAAAACTATCTAGCGGTCCGCGAAGTGTGTCGACGCGCCCGCGCACACTCCCACCACCACCACCAACAGCATCCACTAGCAGCAGCAGCAGCAGCAGCAGCAGCAGCAGCATCCACTAGCAGCAACAGCAACAACAGTAGAGAGAGAGAGAGAGAGAGAGAGAGGAGAGAGTGAGGGCGGGGGAGGGGGCCGCAATGCAATGCCCATCATCAACTTATGCCGCACGAAACGATTTGGCAGCTGAAAATATGTCGCTATTCGATTTGCATCGTCGCTACGTACCAAGAGAATATTTTTAAGAGACAAAAAACCTTGCGCGTGTACTCGGGCGGTCTACCTCGGCCCCTAGGCACAACACGCTCGTAAACACGCTAACCCATTTAAATAGGAAGAGCATTTATGAAATCGACGATTTTTTTTTTTTTTTGTAAAAAGCGAGCCAGGGTCGCTCGACTAACAAGCTCTTACCTGACAATTATCCTTCATAAAACATAACGCGACTACTTTTCGCTACGCCTTCGATCTATTTATTCCCAGTGGATTATTTGTCCCTGTCCCTGTCGCTGTTGTCGTTGTCGTTGTCGTTCCCATACCTCTAATCCTTCAACCAAAGCGCTGCGTCTTTCTCTTACTTCGCGTACATTCAAATTCTCTTTTATAGCTCGACACCTTTACTTCGATTTCCAATTATAATTTACTTGCTCCGTAAACGCTGCCAGCCAATAGGTTTTCGCGCTCCCTCCCTCCGAGCCCACCCACCCGCTCATCCCCTATTTACATTCTGCATACATTCCGCATACGTCGTTCAGCACTGCAACGTTAATCAATGTACAATGTACAATGTACAATGTACAATGACTATAAAGTCCGCCGCTTTCGTGAAAGAGCAATAATTTTAATTACCGGATTAATTGCCCCCCCCCCGTCTCCCCCCGTCGCCCCACGTCGCCCCACGTCACCCCACGTCACCCAGCCCCGACAATTAATGTCAATAATTACCCGATGTCAAACAAATTGTTTGTACGTTTTTTCTTTTATTTTATTGTTGCTGTTATTATTATTCTTCTTCTTCTTCTTCTTATTGTTATTATTCTTATTATTGTTATTATTATTATAACAATTGTTATTACTATTATAAGTTCGTGAAAATTATACAATATTTGCGCGGGAGATAAAATCCAGGCTATCATTTTTATTTCGAATAATTATATCGAGCTTACTGATTACATGTGTACACGTCATTAAATTTCATTTAGCGATGCTCGGACGGCACGTCGGGTGTCCTTTTTGAGCCATACGCACGATAACAAGAGCCGTGCTATATTCGTAATGTGTGCAATGTGTGCCGAGTGATGCTAAGCAGCACCGGCAGCAGTAACGGTATAACGGCAGCAGCAGCAGCAGCAGCACAGCAACAACAGCGACAACAGCGACAACAGCGACAGCAGTAGCAACACTAACAACGGCATCGATACGCCGCTTAATTAAATCTAATCACGTGTAATCGTATAATCGTCAAATCTTGTACGAAATTAAATGCTTTTAATTTAGGATAGGAATATTACTTTAAGCCGCCCGATTAGATATCACTGGAATGAATAGATAATTATCACCGTAACGACATCCTTTCTCTCTCTCTCTCTCGCTCGCTCGCATTATTCATATTTTAATATTGTTCTTTATATTCCTCTATTCGTCTCTCGTTCTCTTGTCTCGCACCCTGGAGCGCAACTGGACGCAATTAATGACTCAAGCTCGGGTAACGGAAAATGCCTCCTCGCCTCGATGTTCGGATAACGGGCGAAGGCGAAGGCGAAGGCGAAGTCGAAGTCGAAGGGCTTTCTTTCACCTAGGGAAGCCTGGCCAACGAGTTACGTTCGCGTTAAAGTTTGCGCAGCGCGTCGCTCGGCGGAAAAACATAAATTTCTGCTAACTATCCAATGAGTTTCCACGAATTTATGACATCGCAAGTTGCCTCGCTGGCTAGTGGCGAAGCCTGCCTCAGTTAAATAAAATAGCGGGGGGTGGGGGGTAAAAAAGAAGCAAAGAGTAATAAACGACGGCGAATAGATGACGGGGTGGGGGTGGGGGTGGGGTGGGGTATAGGGTCTCGTGGATGTAAAAGATGCATTCGGAATTGTGAATGACGAAAATAATTATAGAGAGAAGCTGCGAGATCGGCGGCTGAAATGAAAGATTAATAAATTCAACGTGAACGGCGTTATTGAGGATAAGAGGCAGCGGGACAAGAAGGAGGAGCGTTCGTCGCTCCCCCACGATATTGGTATTTATTTAGAAAACGTTTCGGCACATTTTGAAAATCTCTCGAAAGTCCATGTACTGCTGATGCTGCCGTTGCTGCCGTTGCTGCCGTTGCTGCTGTCCCTCTCGGACGCTCTTCTCCCTCTTGTCCCTCCTCTCCCTCCTCTCCCTCCTCTCTTCTCTTATAGTCTTGCGGCTCTGGCCGCGACTGCTGTTGGTGCCGATGCTGCTGCCGATGCTGCTGCTGCTGCTGCTCTATTCGTAGTTTTACGATTTTACGCGTGGGATGCGGTTGCGCATACAGATGTTTACATCGCGTAGCTACGCGGCCCTCTCGCGACCATAAATAATAAATCCTAAATAACGCATTCGTTCGGGCCTCACCGAGGATTCGAGTGCTTCCTTATGACATTGTTTTCTTACGGCTGAGTACAATTGACGGTATCTGTCGGGATTAGCGCGCTCGGGGGCTACTTACGAATTCCAAATAAATCACGCCGTTAATTCTTCGTAACCGTCACGCGCCCGCGCCCTCCTTCAATCTTATCAAATTCCATAGATTACATTGATTGGGTCGAGCGGTACGGGCCTCGTAGTAAACAAATGTCTCACTTTCTACGGGTCCCTCACTACTCGGCTGTCCATCTATCTATCTTATCTATCTATCTATTTATCTGCTGCCTTCTAACGCTCCCCCCTCTCCGTCTACCTCCTCCATTATCCCGCTCTCACTCTCTCCCTCCCTCCCTCCCTCCCTCTCTCTCTCTCTATCTCTCTCGAGCAATGACCATTAGCGGCCGAAAAATCGCCGAAAAGATCTCGAATGCGATATGATAACGAAGCCTAGAGACTCGTGTAAGTGATAAGACGTGGGCCAGATCGTCAGCGCCTCGACGCATACCGATTTAATCCGATAATGTCCGATACACTGCGGAGCCCGAAGCTGGCTTATGCCTCTTTTTATTCTGTCCCATGCCTACTTGTCGAATGGGGGTATATTCCGTACAATTTTCTTGCCAGCTATTTTTATAATATGAAATACCCCACCACATTGTAATTTGATCTTTCGAGCAGTTTTCTTTCATTACCGTTATTATTGTTTTTGTTATTATTATCGTTGCCCCCGTCACCGCTGATGCTGCCACTGCTATTCTCGCTCCTATTCCCTTCTTCTGTATTATAGAATACAATTTCAGAGAGGGGCTATCGCAATTATTATTTATCCTACAACGCGGGAGGCTGTAGTTAAAAATTTGCAAACATTGTTGCTAAATGCATTAATTCCGTCGTGTTGTTCAGCAATGCCATATTATTTCCACTATATTTAGCTCTGTTTAACCGTAGCGCATGCTTTATTAATACATGCCTGGCCGATCCAATATTTTGAGGGATAATAAAACGAGGCGGCAGAGTAGTCGGCTGCGCAAAGTCTGCGTGGGCCGCGGAGGCATTTTATCAATGAGCATTAAAGAATAATGCCGATAAAATTTAGGGATATATTTTTTTTTTATTGTCGCGTTGATCTGCGCATCCGTTACGAGCCCTGACTCTACTCCGTTGCTCTCGCTGTCCCGAGCCAACCCCATACATGATTGCCCTACCAATGTTATTTATACATATATATATATGCATACATCCACCCACATATATATATATATATTATATAAAAATAAGAAAGAAAGAAAGAAAGAAAGAAAGAAGAATGAGGGCTGTGTGAAAGAGGCTGATTATGCGACCGGACTGACTTTCAGATTTTCGGCGCAATGATGAGGCCGCTCGAATACCCGAAGGCCTCGTCCGTGAAGCCCCTGCTACAACGAATGGCCGAGGAAAAGAGATTCCAAATGGAGCGCGGGAGTATCGGGGGCTCGTACTTCATGGTGCAGCTGCCAGATGGATCCATGGAGAAGAGGATGAAGATGCCGATTAATATCGACCCTGGCGTTCACTCTAGCTTCAATTTAGACCAATTAGTGCCTGGTAAGAAAGCCGACATATCATGGAGCTCTATTAATGTAAGTCGGGCTGGGATGGGATGGGATGGGCTGGGGGCGGCTGGGGGCGGCTGGGGACGGCCGATTAGAAAATCATATTTCACAAGCGTGCCTTTGTTATTGCGCCTCTCGGCTAAACGTACGCTCGCTCGCTCGTTTCGAATGCTCGTTTCGAATGCTCGTTGCGCGCCTTTGCTTTTGCTTGTTAATGCGCCGATAATGTCCGAGAGAAATGAAGAGAGCGAGCGAGCGAGCGTACGAGTTAGATATAGAGATAGATATAGATATAGATATAGAGACGCGTTGCTTGTCCGTTGTGTGACGACCCGGTCGTCCCGGTGCGGGTCGTGGGCGGGGAGGGATCGGGCGAAGAGTTGAGAATATAGAGAAGCCCGTAGGATTGCGACATGGCGGTGCGTGTCGATAATATTAATTGATGCTAATATTATGAAAGGAACGCCTCTGACGCCAGTACCGACCGTGCCGACTCTGCCTACGATATCCGAAGTCAAAGTGCAGGAGCACTCGTCGAGCGGGGCGACGAGCAACAGCGGCAGCGTCGACCTCAAGGGCGGCTCGGTGAAGGCCCGCAGCAGGAAAGCCATCGACGATACCAAAGACGCGACCAAGGACACCGTCGACAGGCCCGAGAGCGAGTTCAACAAGCCGGTGTTGCCGCGCAACGCCTCCCAGCCGGCCTTCACCACCCACGTCCAGGGCCTGCCCAAGAACGGCTCGGTACCCTTCTTCGACAGGATTCGGAAGACGAGCACCGGCGAGCGTTACAAGCCGAGTCTCAGCGCCATCAAGAACTCGAGGACGGCCCTCAACTCGAATGGCGACATCCGCAAGAGCCTGCACCTCCGGCTCTCCAACAGCAGTATGCTCGGCTCGCGCAACAACAACACCGAGATGGACGTTAGTATTGCGCGGCTCGAGTAACCCGCGCCACGACAACAGAACTGACGCTCGCCTACCTTTCAGGATGGCGAGAGCATCACCTTCACCACGAGCAGCAGCCGCATCGCCCGGGAGAAGCCCGTGATGGTCCGGCCCCTCTCGAGGAAGGACATCTTCTACAGCGGCAGCGTCCTCAACCTACCCGAGTTCCAGAGCCAAAAGTCCCTGGCCAACTATCGACAGAGCGTTCTCTCGATACCCAAGTCCATGCGGGGCGTCGACAATAAGGACGGCGACGTCGAGAAGTCCAGCCAACGTAAGTTCCTGGCTCCACGGCTCCACGGCTCCTTGTCTCCTTGTCTCCTTGTCTCCTTGTCGTCTCCAGGGCGTACCGGCCAACCAGCCGCACTCGTACCATTATTTACGGTTAAATCTTTCAGCGCCCCTCTGCCCCTGCCTCGAGCTGCCCGAGTCCTTCAAAGAAGCTCTGGGCACGATGATGGACATGTCCCTGCTGAAGAACCCGGCCTTCCTCCTGATTTGCATTAGCAACGTCTTCGGGATGGCCGGACTGTACATACCGTTCTTTTACTTAGTTGACGCAGCCGTGCAAAAGGTACGTCGGCGAATTCGGCAGCGTTAGCGCTAGCCTACGACTCGTCTGATACTATTTATATTATTCTAGGGGGTCGAGAGGAAATACGCGTCCTGGCTGCTCTCCGTAATTGGAATAACGAACACCGTGGGCCGCGTCGCCTGCGGATACGTTGCCGATTTTCCCCAAGTCGATTCATTGCTCTTGAACAATGCATGCTTAATCGTGGCTACGATAGCCGTTACGTTAACTCCATTCTGTTACTCCACTGTCCATTATATGGTAATGAGTACGTTTTTCGGGCTCGCTATTTGTGAGTATAATTTCTTCTTCTTCTTCTTCTTCTTCTTCTTTTTTTTTTTTTTTTTTTTTTGTTTCCTTTCTTCTGCAACAATAATGATATTTCTTTGCGGGGCGGATCGTCGTTATTCTGTGCAATGACCTTTATTACTTACTCTGTTGTCCCGTAGCCGGTTATATATCGCTCACGTCGATCATTCTGGTGGATCTATTGGGCCTCGATAAGCTGACGAACGCTTTCGGATTGCTTATTTTGTTCCGAGGAGTCGCGGCCATCGGCGGACCACCGATCGCTGGCAATTTGTACGATTTTACTAAAGATTACGGAATAACTTTCTACATGGCAGGATTTTGCTTTTTAATTAGCACTATTACGAGCTTCGTGGCTCCGACGTTGAAACGCTGCACGACGCCGCAGGTAAGGATCGTCAGAATACAGCCTCCTCCTCCTCCTCCTCCTCCTCCCTCCCTCCATCCATTTGCAATTCATTCGCAATACATTTATTTACTCTTACGAGGTATTTGGCTTTCAATACTAAGAGAACCCCCCCCCCTTTTTTTTTGTCCCTCCTTTTAGACTCAACCTGTGATATTAGATACTTTGACGCCGATCGACGAAGACATCGAGGAAGAGAACGAAGACGATATCCCTGACATTATAGAAACTGCACCATCTCCTCAGGAGCAGCCGGAAAAGGAAATAAAGCAGATCGAGTCCGTGTTATAAGCGACAGAAATCAGGTGCTTCTGCCACTATGTGTTTTGCGACAGAGACGAAAATGGATTTGGAAAAGAAAAATTTAAAAAAAAAAAAAAAAAAAAAAAAAAATTTAAAAAAAAAAGGAAAAAAAGAATTAATATAATAACGAGTAAAAACAAACGAAGCAAATAAAAGAACTTACTTACCGTCACTCCGAGCCATACTGTGATACGGTTAAAAAATTTCAATAAATTCTCCGAGGGGTATACTTTCTTACGTACCTCGCCGATTGATATGCACAAAGTAACTAATGATAATGATAATGACCGATGAATTTTTTGTACGACGACCACAGCCGATTCCATATAATTTCGTTGAATTTTATTTTTTAACCGCAGATATTTTAATCGTATGGAAACGTGACGTGATGAAGGGGACGAAAGAAAATTTTATCGGGCCAGCGTATTGCTTAGCTTGTCCGTATTAATTAATTAATACCCGTTGACTGAAATAGGGGCGCTTAATTACCTTAATCAGTATCGATCATCAGTATGTCTAAGAAAAATCGAAAGCTTAAAGAGAACCTATAGGAATGCGAAAAAAAAAACAATGCTTATACGTGTGCAAATAAGAAAATGTTTTTATTTCATGTAGATAACAACAATGAATAACAATAACAATACTTAATAATAGTAAATAATAATAATAATATTAATTATAATATTGTTATTATGAAATAATACTTAATGATAATACTTAATGATAATACTTAATGAAACCATCAGATTAATTAATTAATTAATAGTAACGATAACGATAATGTTAAAATACACACATGCATACATGCATACACACGCGCGCACGCACACACACACACACACACACAATAATAATATTAATAATATTATTGATGATAATAATAATAATAATAGTAGTAGTAGTAGTAGCAGTAGCAGTAGTAGTAATAATAATAATAATAATTAATAATAAATATAACGATGAAATGAAAAATAATAAAAATAATAACGAGAATGATAATAGTAATAATAGTAAGCGCGAATGGGATTAAAGCTTGCATTTTATTACCTAAAGCCCTCGACATTGGAAGCTATTTTTACGAAAGAATTTCTAACAAGAGGCTTTTTTTCAAGGTCAAGACAAAACAAGACAAAACAAAACAAAACAAAACAAAACAAAGCAAAACGAAATGCAAAAATATATATATATATATATATTTCTTATGTACGCATGGCACATGTACATAATGCCAACGCACGACATACTTCAATGAATCAATTATATGGAAATAAAGGCAGAAATGTAACGGAAGCAAATGGCAAATGGCAAATGGCAAATGGCAAATGGCAAATGGCAACTTTAGTTGTAAATAAAATAAATCTAAACGAGTACTTGTAAAATACTAGGAAGGCGTTAATTGAACCAATCGCTGGAACGTGCATTTCACACGAGAGTGCGACAGCAGAACCCAAATTTAGCTTAATAATATATACATTATTACCGAAAAATTAATATATTTACGGCCACGAGCTAACGAGTGTATCCTGTTACACACGAGTAATTTTTCGCTCTTAGGTATACCTTACTTATTTGCATATAAACGAATAACGAAGCGAGAGATAAGAAAAAAAAAAAAGTAAAAAAAGAAGCATAGAAATTCTCGAATGTGCAGATTGCGTTTGTGTTAATTAATGTATAAACGTAGTTGTAGTTATTTGTAACGGTTCGATGAAATTTTTCAATTAACACTTGAGGCGCGTGGTGCGACCGCAAAGCGTTAGTTAACACAAACTGTCTTAACAACTAATATTTTATTACTTAAAAAGTACGCTTGGGAAGGCACGGCGAGCACAAGAAACCACTTGTGTCACTTAATTTCCGCAGCGATCGCTGGTTAAACTGATTCGTATGACTTAACTGAAACAATAGTAAGCGATTATTACAATTACGTTACAATGTGATTTATATAAAAGAAACATACATGTATAAAACAATAAAGAAAAAAATGTGTATATATATATATATATATATATGTATGTATATAATTGCCCGTATATCTATATGCATCGTTGACATAAGTAAAAAAAGTCAGAAAAGAGAGGAGGGAAAAAAAAAAGAAATAAAAACTTGAAATAAGCGTCTTTGTAAATCTTGTTGAACGCCAAATGAAATGCGAGTCGGTGCACGTGTCCTGTACGTAAAACGCGCGTTGAAATTGTATTGCAATTAAATTGGTGGTCGTCCTTGCCAAGCAGCCAGCGAGCAGCAGTAATGGCATCAGTAATGGCATCAGTAATGGCATCAGTAATAGCAGCAGCAGCAGCAGCAGGAGCAGCAGCAGCAGGAGCTGCTGCGGCGGACACCACATTTGGTCACAATTATTATCATTATTTATCTGATTTTCCTTTTCATTCGGTTGACTCTGTTTTGCCTTGCGAACGTGAATAATGCACGCGAGTCACGAGGTCATTCGTTTGGTACTCGGCAAGTTGGGCTTGACGAGAGATGCAAAGCGGTTGACTCTCTCTCTCTCCGTATCTCTCCATATCTCTCCATATCTATCTATACATCTATGCATCTATCTCGCGCGCGCACACACTTAACGGGATGGACGTCCAGAGTGAACTCTTAAGAGGCACGCAGAAGGAAGCCGAAAGTAACCAAGCTTGGAAGCTGCAGAATCTTTTTGTCGAGCAGCTTCCCCGTTCCCCTGGGCCCGATATCGATTCCTTTGCACAAAGCTTTCGACGTAACGAACGGTTCTCATTGCCAATCCCTTATTATCACGTGTGACTTGACAACGTCATCATCGTTTCCTCTTATACTCATGAATCCTGCAGATAATTCCCAATAGCCCAGGTGATTTCTATAAAGTACACGTAGTACACGAGCCCATTATGTTGTTGTTGTCGCGCAGAGGGAAAGTCGAAGATAAATTAGGAAACTACGGGAACAAGTGGTTAATTCATGCAGCATACGAGCGTGGCATGCCATTATGTAAGCCAAAGCCCTTTCTCTCAATTGTTTCATTACTCTAATTAAAATCGAGCTCCTTATTCTTCCCTTCCTTTCAACGACGTGGAATACGCTCGTGAATTTGAGGCGCGTGCGTGGTGCTTATGTATTCGCACGCGTCCGTTTCCTGGCCCGTGCGTGTGAGCAAATGCATGGGTGGGCGCGCTCGTACGTACGTGGGGGTGGAAGCGAGTGGAGGTAGCTCGCTTTCGTCGTTAGGCGCCGTCGGTAAGGCGGATCGCCCATAGGGATGACCGAGGAGGCTGCGGATTCGGGCTCAGCGGGTCAGTGTGGGAATGTATCCTGGTGTGCACGTTACGATGAGCTCCGTCGATTGACGGCGGTCGCGAAGGAGGAGGGGGGGGGAAGAAGAAGAAGTCACATCAGCGACAGGAAGAAGAAGATGAAGAAAAAGTAAACCGAGTGGGCGGGGGAGCGTGCGTGCGTGCGTGCGTACGTGTACGTGTATGTATGCGCTTTAACGGCTCACGTTGTTTTATAATGTAATGTACGTACACGGATAGCTCCGTGCTAAGTATGTTAATATAAACGATATGGTACAAATGAACAAAGAAATGTATTAGCTGACGTGTACTTAAAAAATTAATTGAGAACCGGGGGGGGGGAAATAAAAAATAATTATGGATTTTTATTAAGAAAATTAAATGAAAGAGAAAAAAAAAAAAAAAAAAAAAAAAAAAAACTGCCTATCGTGTTGTTTGTCATTGAGACGTACAACGACGTTCATCCCAATACCGATCCCCCGCATATCCCGGTAGCCAGGGCAGATGAGGAAAGCACGCCCGGAAAATGCGTAACGAGACCGGCTTGCACCGGGAAGTCGCGAATCGGAAGCTACGCAACGAAGTCGGAGAAAGTAGGCGGGAACCGATTGTCCGTGACATCTCCGCCGCCGGGGCCGGACGCTGCTCCCGTCTCTCTGGTTTCTCCTCCTTCTCCTTCCTCGTTCTCCCCCCCCCTTCCCACCGATTCCCTCACAGCGAGGGAGACAGAGCCGCGCGCGGTCTCGGTAAGTGAAAAGCTCCGGGCGAGCTTTCGCCTCGATAATTAATCTTTGTGGATAAGGTCGGCGCAAAGTGTCGGACTTGGCTGCTCGAGCCGCCCCCGTTCGTTATTGGGCTGGGAGTTGAGCCGCGAGCGCGGGCGGATCCGCCTACGGGAGGACTCCGGGCATTCCTTGTCCGTGCGGTCGGCTCGAAATAATTTGCCCTTTGCGCCCGGCGAGCTCCAGCCCAGTAGAAATAAACCGAGCGCGGCACGATCTAGGGGCCGCCGGGGTCGGCGATCGAGCCGAATAGTGGTATCAGTGTCGGTGGCGACGGTGCCGTCGTTCGTCGCGGTGGTGGTGGTGGTGGTGCTGCTGCTGCTGCTGCTGCTGCTGGTGCCGGGTTGTGGTGGTTCTATTGCTCCTGCTGCTGCTCCTGCTGCTGCTATTGCTCTATTCTGCTATTGAGGATCGCGTTCCCGGTGGCGGTGGTAGCAGTTACTTACGAGGAATCAAAAAAGAAAAGAGAAAAGAAAGAACGAAAGAAAGAAAGAAAAAAAACTGACGTTTCCAATGTATTTTTATACTTTGCGTCTCCGGCTTTATCATTCGCTGTACACGTAGTGCCGCCGGTCGCGGTCACAGCGGTTTCGCCGGATTATATATACGCACTCGTGCGCACACACCCATTTACAAGAATCCGCTTACACAAACGTAGGCGCGGGTCAGTACGCGGCTACACGTGTACGTACGCACAGCGGTGCGTGTGCGTATAACTCTTTCCCTCGGCCTCGCTCACTCTCTCACTCTCTCACTCTCTCTCTCCCCCCCCTCCCCCATCTATCTCCCTCACTCTTTGTGTAACTGGGTATATAAGTACACGCACACGCACTCTTGCTCGTGCGCGCCTATCAGCTTTTATCGATTCGGCAGTTGTCGCGTAAAAAGTATATGTGCACACGAGGCAGGAATTATTAGAGGCCGGAGTGGTTCGCTCGGTTCGTAGCGGCAGTGCAAAAGGAAGCGCGCCACTTAGAGTACCGGGAACGTGGCGCGCGAATTGAAAGCGCCGAGCGCGGCTGGGAGGGGGGCACTTGATTCGCGTGGAGCTCGCCTCCGCTTCCATTCGCAAGTTGGGAATCAGTCGGGGAAAAGGGTCGGGCGTCCTCTACGACAGGGAGACCCGCGCGACCCCACCTCCCCTCCCTACCTCAACCACCCAGCCACCCCTCTCACCTGGACTAGCCGAATGGCTAGAAAGTTCAATCGAGTCTGGATGAAGACGGTGGACGCCCTTGACCGGGTTCATCAGAGGTTGGCCAGCTGCTGTTATAATAGATAAGAAGCTCCGCACGGCCCCAGGCCATCGTCCCGGTTGCCGAAACGTACGCGTCGTCTGTATAGATGGGAAAGAGCGCATTTGTCACGAGGCGCCTATCGCTCGAAAGTCTTCTCTCGCTTCACAGTCTGGCAAGCGAACGAGCGCGATAAAGACTCTCGCCCTCCCACCCTCTCTCTCTCTCTCTCTCTCTCCCCGTCTCTCTCTCACGCACACGCACACGCACACGCACACACTCTCTGATTTTCACCCGTTCCCTCTCTCAAATACGCTCTTACAGTTTAAGCACGTCGGAGACGGACGAGTGGCGCAGGTCACGGGAGCACCGTGATAGGTGTTCACCAGGTGGGCGTCGTCCTTGACGTCAACTCTTCTTCCTCGAGCCTTCGGCTCTCAACCGGTGCGCCGAACTGAGTGTCAGGGATTACGAGACTGAGACCGAGACTGAGACTGAGACTGAGAGTAAGAGTGAGAGTGCGTGCGAGGGAGAGTGGGAGGGAGGGAGGGAGGGAAGGAGGGAGCGTAATAGAGTGAGAGGGGGGAGAGAAGGGCCGTCGCGGATAATCCGCTCTTATCGGCGACCCGTAGTGCGGAGATTCGGTGGAGCGCCTGCTAGAGCGGCGGGAGTCGAGAGTTCGGAGGAGGAAAACGGCACACTGGACCCCGAATAAGAAGGTAAGTCGGAGATAATGCGGGCCGTCGGAGCCGTTGTCGTCGCTTACTGGCGCGCTGTCCCGTACCTCGCTTATCGCCGGGCGCTCGTGTTGATCGGCCGGATTCGCTCGACCGTGGCCTCACGACGACATCGGGGGACCCCGCGTCTCGCGAGTTTTCTCACTCGACTAATCGTTCCCTCGGCGCCTTTCATCGACTCCCCCACCCCGACAATCGACCTCCTCCGACCGGCCCCTTCCCTTCACCCTTCCGCCCGAATAAATCACGCTAATGCTCTGTTATCGTAATGTAGTATCGTCGTCCCGAGCCGGCCCTCCCCCTACTCCCTCCAGCAGCGTGTGTCGCCGCTCTTCCCCGGAGACCGAGCCCGAGCCCCAGCCCGAGCCAGAGCCCGAGCCCGAGCCCGAGGCCGCACGCGCTCTTTACGGGCCCCCGCCCCCCCTCCACGCCCCGTTTACTTCCTTTTCTTTGTCGGCGACCTTGGCCGACCGGCCGCCGAAATCTCGCCAACTTTGCACTTGAACTAGGAACGGCGATGGTTGGCAGGTTGGCCAGGGAGCCGCTCGGGTATCGCTCTCGCCTCCTCGAGCCGGGAGCTCGTAGCGCGGGAAACTCATCTCGAGCGGCTCGTCGTGCGTCCGCGAATTTTCCTTGGCCCGAGCGGCAGGGAGGGGGGACGCTCCAACCCCAGCCCCCTCCAACCCCAGCCGCCATAGTCGACGTTAGCGGGAGACGAGCCAGCGGCGATCGGGCCGGCTTTATTTATTGTTGACTCTCCTCGTAACGGCGACGTCTCGGCCAGAAGCCGTAAGGACGGATACGCCTCAAGACCGGGATTGACTAATCGACTTGACAGCCGGTTTTTAAAGCCCGAGCTCTCGGGGCGGAGGGGACGGGGACGGAGGGGCGTACGTACTTTTCCTGGCAGAGCTTATTATCATCCGACCATCGTTTACGATTCGCGTGACGATATCGCAAGGATTTTTCCCGGAAAATAATCGGCCGATGACTATATTACTCATGAGAATGTGCTCGTGGAAAAAGACAACGGGCACCGTCAACGGGAATGGCGGTGGTGGTTGGGGGGTGGTGGTTGGCGGTGGTGGTTGGTCGGCGGAGCAGAGGGAACGACAGGCGCCGACAAAGTTGTATTAAACTAATGAGCCGTGTCTTGACGGCGTATAGCTATTTACGGGCAAAAACTGGACAGGCTCGCTGTAAACGTATTTGTATTTTGACTCATTAGGAGAAAGGAGCGGCGCCGATTAGCAAATGGCCTAACGAATCGAGAACAACAAAGAACATTCGTACTATTCGCTACGAGGCAAGTTTACTACTACTACTGCGTCCTAAATATATTATTGAGGCGGCGGGCATGCGCGCGAATAACAAATACGTCCACGACCCAGTATCCAATATAACTATTTGTTATTGTTCTCATTTCAATTCGGACGAGCTTATAATCCTGACTATTATTTTCGGCTATAGATAGTATTAAGATATGCGCTCGTAATCGTATGCGACCCTAAACCATTCAACGCTTAATCTGCATTAGCCTTGCTCTCGGCAATCTCCCCTCAGATAAATATTCTACCTCCCGTAATCGCGATCTTCCTTCCAAATTTTCTTGGTCTTGGACATTATTTATTATTTCGCTGACTCCTCTTACGCTACTTATCAACGCGCAGAACCCCCCGCCTCCTCCACCACCCCGCCTCCTCCGCCGGAAAGGTAATTCCGGCATTGGCGATCGTTTCCAATAAATAATATTGGCCGTGGCGTTAGATGCCTATGAATTCGTAAAGCAAAGTTTTACCGAAAACGGCGCCCCGCCACTTGCGGAGCTTCGGCTCTATTCTTCGGGGAATTTCATTCATGAGGCTTCGGGCCGAGTGACATGTTTTGCAACAAAACTTTCTCAATTGATAAGTCCGATAAAGAAAACGTAGCTGTCACGACAGCCCCGTATCGTTCTCCCGGCCTCTTATTATTATTGCATTTCTTCTTTTTTTTTTTCCTTTTTTTCCTTTTTTTCTTTTTTTATTCCATGTGGTGTGCAATTTTTGCGTAACCTCCTTACCCGGCATTGCGTATGAAATATTGCGTAGGAATGGAGCGTGAGCGCTCTACAGGGCCAGAGTTCGTTTTCCGGTCCGTTACGTACTCCTTGCCTAGTGGACGCGGCCTAGCGACGGCGGTGGCCTGCTATTTGGAGGGAGACCGGGGAACAGGAGCAGGAGCAGGAGCAGGAGCACGATCAGGAGCTGGAGGTGGCGGAGGTGGAGGAGGAGGTGGAGGAGGAGGTGGAGGAGGAGGAGGAGGGAGAAAGAACCTTAGCGTTTTATCGGTAGCGAATGCCTTCTAACAAGTAATGCTAATAATATCCATCGGGGGCTTGCGTTGGCCGTTGGCCGGCAAAAGTCCTCCAACGAGTGCCGAGGCCCATATTTCAGATCGTTATTCGCTTTTCATCACCAATATGTCGTCTTACACAATCGCCGGCTTATCGTTCGGTGCACGAGATCGGCCGGACCCTCGGCTTCTCTGTCCTCCGTCCCGCCCCGCCGCCGTCCCGCGTTTCCCCTCGCGAGCTCCGGTCATTCTCTCGGTCCACGACCTTCCTCACAGCTAGATAAAGATTCTTATCAGCCGGCGATGAGAGTCCCGAGACGTCCAGCGAACGCACACGGGCGGGGGGCGGGGGGGGCGAGAGGAGCGTCTTGGCCAGCCCTCGTCTTACGAGATTTTCCCGAGACGGGAGCGCGACCGAGGGGCTGAGCGTCCGATACTGGCGCGACTCGCAAATAAAGCACGTGTCGCATCCCGATCGTGACATAATCGGCTTAGCGGCAAAGCAAGGAGTCTCACGGTAGGGGTATCGAGAAGGATCAATCGAGTTCCGCGAGATAGATGGAGTGATAGAGAGAGAGAGAGAGAGTGTGGGGGGGGGGGTGGGGGTCGAGAGCGGGTGCGAGGGAGCGAGCATCTTTAGATGGGAGGCGAAAACAAAAAGTGGGAGAACCCTGGCCGATACGGTGGCGCAAATTACTATTTTCCATTTTACGACCTTTCTCTCTCTCTCTCTCTCTCTCTCTCTCTCTCTGTCTGTCTCTCTCGCGGACTCAGTCGCAGATAGAGAGACGCAGACAGAATCGGACACGGGCACGGGCTCGCACACGCACGAGCAGACACGGACGCGCGCGCCCCCTCCCTCCCGCCGTTTCGGTGGCGCTCTCGCGTGCGCGTACGCACGCACACAGAGGCCAGCATTATCTGAGCCCCATGATAAAGCCAATTTATTTACGTGTCGTCCCGATAAAGCCAAAGAGCCGCGGATGCAACGGCTCTAGTGACGAGCAGCAGTTAATCTCGCTGGCTGCACTCAGCCGCTCGCGCGCATTTCTTCTCCCAGTCGCGTTTTGTATCTACGGCCTCTTCGAGAGAAACGTGGATTTATTTGCAGTCGATTTCCCGCAGCCATGGCGATCGCAGAGGGCAATAACGAGGACACCAGCAAACCATCGGTCCACCCGAACGGCAACGCGACCAAGGAGGCGATTCTCCTCAAGGATGTCCACGACAAGAACAACGACGAGGTGAACCATCCATCCTACTCGCTCTCCATCTATCTCTCACTCGCTCTCTCTCTCTCTCTCTATCTATTTATCTATCCATCTCTATCCATCTCTATCTATCTCTCTCTCTATCCATCTATCTATCTATCTATCTCTCCTTTCAATTTCACACACGTACGCCAGCTATCGGCCCTGGAGCTTCAGAAAAGGATTTTCCCGAGTCTTAACGAGCCACTCGTCGTCCCGCGGTAACTCAAATTTAATACACGACCGTGGTTCTCGAAAGTGCCGATCGATTAAAATGTATTAAAGCCGCCTTGATTTTTTTGCTACTCGGCTCTGATTATTCTAGTCGAGTTACGATACGCGCGGCTCCAAATGCCAAAGATACGTTAATAATCACCTTAAATTATTATTTCGTAAACCTAATGGTACTTAAATAACACTTGGCGCACTTTTCACTAAACCTCGTAAACTTAATCTGATTATAAGCCTCGCGGCAATTAAACTTCATTTTTCCTTTTAGAACCACATCATGCCCACACATAGACAGACAGAGAGAGAGAGAGAGAGAGAGAGAGAGAGAGAGAGAGACGCGCGGGCGCGCAGGGGAATTATACTTATTCCTTTTACATTTATTTCTCATTCGCAGCAAGAAATCAGCCATTTTTACCTAGATCATTTGGATAAATCCTCCGTACTCAAGTCATTAAAATACACAGTTTGTTTATGACTGCTTCGCCTTCATAATAACAAAATTTTTTATCATTTGACACATGATTGAAGTCCAAACTCCTTCTCTCTCTCTCTCTCTCTTTCTGCTATTACTTTTTCTTCTTCTTTAATGCCATGTAAATATAGACTAGTCGGATTCATTATGAACATTAATTTGAAATTAATTAGTTTGTTAATTAAACTAGTTATTCTTACTTGGTAGAAAGAAAAAAATTTCCCTCTACAGAGCGTTGATTTCATTAGAATTTTAATGTTGTTCGAAACGACTAATACTCAAAGAATGAGAAAATTTGTATAAGCGCGCGCGCGCACTCGTGCATGCGTGTGTAAAGTATTAAAGTTATCGTACAAATATTGCGAGAAAAAAGTGCTGGAAAATTAAACAAATAACTGAGAGATAGCTAATATTTTTAAACAAGTTATATATTATTTGTCAATTAGTAAGACACATGATTGGCTTGGAAAATAATTTTAACTTTAATAACTATTTCATAATGTCTTGATGACATTATTATTATTATTATTATTATTATTAGTTTTAATTAATTGAGCTTTTAGTAATTCCACGTATGGGTGAATATATTGAAATATATTGATTCGTCGACGCTCCTATATGGAATAAAAAAAAATTTTCGAATTTCTTTAAATTACGAGCGATCGAGTGCATTAGTTTTGAAAATTATCTCTATCCGCTGCGAATTCGAATAAATTAGAAATAAATAGTACTTTTTCACAACCTAGTTTAACTTAGCATACTCTTGGCAATTTGTTACAGAGTACGTAAAACCCATAATAAATACATATAGATTTATTGTAATTTGAAAACTGATTGCGCATCGAAGGTTAAGTATATTTATTTCTTATTTTTTTTATCAGTCGGATGAAATTAATATAGAGCATGATTTTTCTTGTAGATCTAGAGGCATTTTCCTTGACAAAGTAGTCGGGGACTTGTATCGAGGCGACGAGTTTTTATTTCCTAAATACGTGAGATTTATAATTTGTTTGCTTATTTTGTTTGACGAAAAATTCGTTTGAAAAATATTTGCACGTACAACAATAACGTAGTAAAAACTTTAATCTAAATCTCACTTTACGTACACGAAGAATACGAATTTTATTGGCTCATAAAGAATTATAATTATATAATGATGTTTTATTTGGGAGAGTCAAATAATGTCAAGTATCTACATTATACCTAAAAGTAATAATATATTTGGGAAAAGATTTGTAATAAATAAAACTCCGCTCGAGGCCTGCATTAAAATACAACGCTATCATTAAAATACAACGTTTATTTGCGTATACATTTGTGTTGTACTGTTTTAACAATAATACTTGGGCAGTGGGGGAAAAAAAAAAAAAAAAAAAAGAACAAAAACCACTCGGAACTTTCTATTTACGATGACCACGTGATATTTTATTTCGCAATCCGCCTCTATAATAATAACATTAAGGCATTTTTCCTATTATTAGAAAATGATTAGAAGAACTCTTATGTCTATTGTTAGAAATGTAATTCAAGTAATTGTTCTCTCCAGCATTTGTTTTACAAATGCTTTACAAATGTTTGTAATATACCTCTGGTGTGGTACAACCGTGGGGCTATAATCATTCAATATTTTTATTTTATCTGAAGGTTTGTTAACCTCTTGAATCCAAGAAACTTGACCGCTTTTTCGATAAGTCCATGGCTCAATTGATAATATAGATTTTTTTTTTTTTTTTTTTTTTTTTTTTTTTTTGTAACGAGTAATTACCAAATGCAAGATTCGCGTGAAGTACGAGGCATCTTTCGGATACGTCCATTGAATATGGTAACGAGTAATTAATTACAGGCTCGTCTTGTGTCGGTGCGAGCCGTTTGCCAATTCTTTGGAGAGAAGAAGAGGAAGAAGAAGAATAGAAAAAAGAAAAAAAAATAAATAAAATAAAATAAATAAATAAATGAATGCGTCGCACTAGGCGACGCGCGATTTTCCTTTATCAAAGGAATGCATAAAATGCGCAAACTTACGAGCTACATTAACAATACATTCACGAGCAAATAAATCAGCAAACAGGATGGCACACTTGCACACAAAAGCCTTTAATAAACAAATGATATAAATTAACTTTACCGAGTTTTTTTTATTGGGGACTCGTGTTTTTAGCCGGGATTTAAGCGAATAGCGAATTCTTCTCGGCTGCTTAATAATACTATAACATCGCGCGACGAGCCAACAATCCTACTAATGATTTCTAATTAAAATAAACGATAATTACGGGCAATACGTATAAATGATTCGTTAAAATTTGCCAGGCATTTTTGTAGGCCGATGAAGAATATCGTCCCCAAGGTCATAAATAACGTAGTATAAAAAACAAAAAAAATCGTACGATTTATATTTATGAGAAAGCTAGGAATAATGACGATGGCGGTGACGGTGACGGTGACGGTGACGGTGACGGTGACGGTGACGCCGATCACGATTCTGAAGACGATGGATTCTAAGGGGCAACGCGAGAGAGAGAGAGAGAGAGAGATAATAATGGCCTTTAATAGATATATTTGCGCTATATGGATGTTGTTTGTTTGAATACAACAAGCTTTTGGCAGTTGTAGCAGACGTACGTAGCTCTTTGTCTCTGTCGGAGGTAATTTCGGTATTCCTGTGTAGTTAACGAGCGTCTGCCTCGTCGCCAATTAAGATTATTTTTATACCGGAGCAATAAACGTCGGTACCTCGGTAGACGGGCCTCGCTAGCTCGCGCACCTCCAATTATAATTTAAAGCCATAATTGAGCCGTCGGTTGACGCGCGCGCGCGAGACAAAGAGCGGCACCGAAAGCTCGCGGCCTGGAGGGGTTTACGATCGGCTCGGCGAGGATCGACGTACGGCCACGCGATTCCGATGCCCCAGTTGCACGCCCATGTCCCATAGCGCGTACATTATCAATGCAAATACGACGGAGCTCGCGGCCTCGAGCAAACAAGTGTATCGGAATCCATTCATCGGCAAATATTTGAAGAAAAACGAGCGCCGAGCGCAGATTATAACATTCTCCATAAACCTTTATTGCGCAACCCGAGCATTGATCCAAACAAGCTCGCTGACGTCATTCGATCATACGTTTTTATGACGTTGAAACACTTTCACTGAAAATAAAAGCCGTTGCCGATCCGCGCTCCGAGCCGCGCTCCGTCACATTTTCACGGATTTCACCTGGAGGCGTAGGATGTGGTGGAGGAGGAGGAGGAGGAGGGGACGAATAAGGAAGAGGAGAAAAGGATGGGCAGGGCAGGGCAGGGCAGGGCAGGGCGGTTGCTTTATTGGACGCGTAGCTCGTAAGGGAGGTCGCGGAGGTACGATGGCTGGGTGGCTGGGGGGTGGGTGGTGGTGTCAGAGCGGGGGGACGTATCGTGGAAAGTTTGCCGAGCCCTCGGCCGAAGCCGATGCGCCTGGTAGTGACGATTGCCCTTATCGGTTTTGCAATGCAGCGGACGATAGGCTACGAGAAGAGGCACACATCATATTCTGGGTCAGGCCGTTATCGCTAATGTAGCTCCTCGTATCGCGTGGCCCGAACTTTCCTCGAAGAGCTCGTCTTTCATTTCGCTCCTTCTCCTCCGGCTCCGTCGCCGCTGGCCCGCGGGAAGCCCCCCCCCGGCCTCGTCGATCGCATCGATCCCGTATCGAGCACGCAACACACCACTGTCCCCGGTTATTTAAATTTGAGAAGTTGCCCAGGGCTACGTGGAGATGGTCGTCCCGCCGGACGGGGGCTGGGGCTGGGTCATCGTCGCAGCCTCCTTCATGTGCAACCTCGTCGTCGACGGCATTATGTTCAGCTTCGGGGTCTTCCTCGAGGAGATGGCACAGGGCTTCGGGGTCTCCGCGGCGAGGGTCGCCCTCGTCGGCTCCCTCCAGACGGGCTTCTACCTCATGGCCGGTAAGTCACACAGGGGTATAGCGGACGCCGACCAACGGCCGAGCCAGTGATCCCCAATGCGTTCACGCCCCATTTGCTTCGCAGGACCATTTGTCTCGGCGCTGGCCAACAGGTACGGGTTCCGCTCGGTGGCGATACTCGGCAGCCTCGTCGCCTGCTTCGCCTTCGTCCTCTCCTACTTCGCCACCTCCATCGAGTTCATGTACGTGAGCTACGGGATATTAGGTAAGCCCTGGAGGCGGCCTGGGTGCGTGGCCACGCGAATCTCCGTGCACGCGCACCTCTGCACCCGTGCAGGCTCGTATAGCGCGTTGTCCGGGGCCGATGGTACATCTCGCTCTGAAGCTCGTACTTCAATGGTATGACCTAACCCTGACAGACCGAACTACTTTGGATGCTTTCAGGCGGTATCGGTGCTGGATTAATCTACGTCCCGGCCGTCATCACCACCGGCTTCTACTTCGAGAAGTGGCGGGCCCTCGCCACCGGCATTTCCGTCTGCGGCTCCGGGATCGGCGCCTTCGCTCTCTCGCCGATCTCCAGCCTCCTGATCGAGAAGCGCGGATGGCGCGAGGCCATCCTCTACCAAGCCGGTTCGTCTGCCACCCACCCATCCATCCATCCATCCATCCATTTCTCTCTCTCTCTACGTCTCTCTCTCTACGTCTCTCTCTACGTCTCTCTCTACGTCTCTCCCTCTACGTCTCTCTCTCTTTGACCTTGGGAACGTGTTCGGGAAAGCGGATTCGTTTTCGACTTCCTGACGCGCGGCTTCTTTGCTTCTTTGTCCAGCTTTATCATTTACCTTTCATGCGAGCGCTAATGCTCGAAGCTCGCGCTCTCTCGGGGACCACGAGTGGTCAAGGAGACGTAGAAGCAGACGTAGACGAAGACGTAGACGAAGACGTAGAAGAAGAAGAATGAAACAAATAACGAGCTATTTCTCGATAAACAAGAAAACTGGTTATTTAACGATCCCGTGCTACGTATTAAATCATTATCTATCGATTGCTACCGAGATCCACCTTGAGCGCTTCAGTTATTAAGGCCCAATAAATTAAAGGCCGCCGAGCGGGCAAGGAAATGAGCCGTCCGACGCGAATCGATAACATCGCGCCGATAAAGCCTCAATTAAGTTTATTTAAAGATATAAAATGCTTCTGGACACCTCTGCCTATCTCGAGATTTATGCTCTTGGGCGCGAACAATGAGTCCTCGGCACTCGGCCGCGTCATTTATTCCCCTGGTGATTAATTATCATCGACGCCTTTATTATCGAGCAGCGCGGAATGTTCTTTCCGACCTGAGCGCGAATCCCTCGACATTGTGCTCCTAAGAATTCATTGTTAAAAACCGCAACGTCACGAGCTCGCGACTTATTCCCGGATCCCGGATCCCGGATCCCGATCCATAGACGGTGAACCGACGGGAATGCCGATGTATCGGGCGGTAATAAATAAATTCACGAGGGTCGGGTCGATTTTGCAGGTATGCTGTTGAATTGCGCCGTCTTTGGCGCCTTGTTTCGGCCCCTCAAGCCCACGAGGGTGAAGGTCAGCTCGAATGCGGACACCGTCGCCATAGAAGGGAAAACGAGTCTGTTGGCCAAGGGCGCGTCGATGACGTCACTGCACGCCAATCAACCCATCATCAATCGGTTCTTCGGGACGAACAATAATACCGAGTACCCGACGGCCGCGCAATTCCTCGGCAGCAGCCCGGACATACTAAAGTTAGTCCTAGACGATGGCTTTGACCGCCCCAACCCCAACCCCAATAACCCCAATAACCCCAACCCCAATAACCCCAATAACCCCAATAACCCCAACCACGACCCGGCTCACTTGACTTGACGCTTGTCCAACAGTAGCAGCAGATCGCTCCACTTGCTGCACAAGGCGCACGAGCCGCGCGTCACCCAACGGCAGCTAAGCACCTCCGAGAAGAGGCTCTCGGTGCCGATATACCCGGAGCTCGAGGTCGTCAACGACGAGGAACTCAAGTCCGTCGAGGAGGAGAACAACCTTCTGGACGGGGACGTCGAGCGACTCAATGGCAGAGTACCGACCGTGAGTACAGCGGGCAACGGGCCGTCCTTCGATCATCCCGTGTCCCCTTCACCGAGGAGGCCGAGACCCGTCGGCGCTGATGGAGTCTCGGCTTCTCGTCTAGAGTTATCGATCGCGTGGGGCGCGCGCTACCTGCTCACGGAATTACAACGACTTAACCAGGCTCGACGTCACTTTACCCGTGTGTCGTGACCTCCACTTCTCTCCCTCCCAATCCCCCTCCCCATCCCCTTCCCCCCATTACGCTGGGCGATCGACTCGGGAGCGAGCCCCTCCCCGTTCCGTTTCACCATGGCCTCCTAATTTTTCGAGCCCGCCCCGCAAACACCGTATATAAATTGGATCCAATTACGAGCACCTCAAATATTTACCCCTTTTCTTGCTCGTTGTCCCGCAGATACGCAGACACACGATTAGCGATCGTAGGAGTCGCGCCGACTCGGTAACCAGCCATAAATCCTTCAAGATCGAGAGGCGGCGGGGTTCGACGGCCAGGGAACCCCAGCGGCCGTTTTACAGGGACGACATTTTTTACGGAGGTTCGCTCAATAGGCTACCCCATTACAGGTCACAGGTAAGGACGGGCATTACATCAACACTGACTGCCACAGGCCTCACCCTTCTCACCCTTCTCTCTCTCTCTCTCTCTCTCTCTCTCTATCCCCTCACTATTTATCGCTCTCTCGATTTTTTTTTTTTTTTTGTTTCCTTTTACCGACAGATCTCCTCGGTCGGATACCACATGTCGGTGACCCGACTCCCGACGGCACAAGACCTCGCCGAGGAGGAGAGCGGCAGCTGCTACCTCTGTCCAGAGAGCGTCCGACGGATCCTGACGACGATGCTCGACCTCAGCCTCCTCAAGAGCCCGAGCTTCCTCATCCTCGCTGTAAGCGGCTGCTTGACCATGATGGGCTTTTACACACCCTTCGTTTATCTTAAAGGTTAATCGGCAATCGAATTGTCGGCCAAGCCGTCCAGTCGTTTAATCCAATCGCTTTCCCATACAGACAGAGCCATAATTACGGACATGGACGCCAACAGTGCTATGTTCCTCGTATCGATAATCGGCATCGGCAACACCATCGGGCGCGTCGCCCTTGGCTTCTTAAGCAGCCTGCCAGGCGTCGACGCCCTCCTCATCAATAACGTCTTCATCACCGTCAGCGGCCTCCTCACCATGTTTTCCGGCCTCTCGCTAACTAAGGAATATCAATTCTTTTACGCGGCCGCCTTCGGACTCAGTGTCTGTAAGTTACGCGCGTCCCCTCTCCCCCCCCCCCCACCCCGGCGTCGTCGTCGCTCATCGCTCCCCGAGGTATTCCGATTCATCCCAGCCACCGAGCCTCGGACTCCCTGACAAGTTCCTTCATTCTGCCTTCCAGGACCTTCCCCGGTGGCTAACTGCCTAGACTGGCTATCATTAATGCACGCCCTCCTCGGGCCCTCCTTAGCCACACCCCCCCCTCTCGTCGCGTCCTTTCGCGATAATAATGATTATTTGTTGCAGCGGTCTTTGCCTCGCTGAGGTCGATCCTCGTCGTCGATCTCCTAGGGCTCGAGAGACTGACCAACGCCTTCGGACTGCTACTGCTGTTCCAGGGCCTCGGCGCGACCGTCGGTGCGCCCGTTGCTGGTAATTCTTTTTCTTCTCTCTCTCTCTCTCTCTCTCTCTCTCTCTCTCTTTACGCCAATCCCAATAACGCTGGCTATTTCGTTTGCGGTCAGGAGCGTTCAAGGATTGGACAGGCAGCTACGACGCCTCCTTTTACTTCGCCGGGGCGCTCATCGTCATCTCGGCCGTCATCTGCTACCCCCTGAAGAAGATCAACCTCCGGGAGAAGAGGCGCGAGCTGTCCGAGAGCTTCGAGGCCGTGAAATCGTGATGGCAGCCCGAGGGCCAGAGAGGCGGGACCGGGATATCGACCCGACCAACATACACGAGGCTTAACTGCGCTCGCGGTAGACGCGACACCGACGTGGCGCGCGCGCGCGCGCTCGCCCCCCTCATCTCACCTACCCGGGTGACGTCGTGGAGAGAAAAAGGCTCCCCGAGACTCTAGCCGCGAATCCAAGTGCCATTAATTAACGTCGGCTTCATAGCCCAAGCGGGACGGTCAATTATTAGTGTCTCATCGAGCTCGGAATCGACGAGCCGCTCGATTGTATATGTAAATACCGACCTGTTCGGTTACGTAATGTACCCCGCCGAGCAGGCCCGAGAACCACGTCGACGTTCCAGGTACAGAGGAGTAGCGCGTAACCGCCTTCTCGCCTCCTCGCCTCCTCGAGGACCGCTGACGCGGCCGAAGCCGCCGTCGCATTAGCCTTCGTCGAGCACGCTGTATTGTAAATTTTTTTTTTTTTTTCACGAAGCTGCCGTCGGCCGCGGGCTCACGGACAGGACGTAAGCACGCCCTCGACCGGGCCTTCCTATTAGTCGATAAGTCAGGGTACTCGTTACGCGCGGCCCTTCGGCTCCGACTCCCGGCCTGGGACTCGCTCCGACCCGCGCCGATGCATTATTTATAACAAGTCGACTGCGAGCTACACATACAGAGACATGCGGAGGTCTCTTTTTACTGTAAATAAACGCGCTCAATGCTCAAGGCATCGTCCCTGTAAATTTATGCGCGAGCGCCACGCTCCTGCCGCGGATCTACCTGTATAACGTACGTGAATAATGTACGTTGTCCCCGAGGAGACGATCGAGCATCGAGATCCGTGCCCGTACGCTTTTCCGGACGCGGTGGGGCGGTAGCGGGACATATACAAGTGTGTGCGTGTGTGTGTGTGTGTGTGTGTATGGGGTTGGGGTTGGGGATGGGTGGGGGAGGGGGGCTTGGTATCGCCAAAGATCCCGCAATGCTAATGCCGTGGCTCGGAACTCCGATTCCCGTCGCCCGAGAGCCCGTCACTCCCAGGAGCAGACTTAAGCGGAAGGCAGATAGATAAGCCGATATCGGGCTATCGTCGACAGAAGCAAGCCGTGCGCTATTGCCCGTGCGATTTATTGCGCAGAGTTCCGGCTGCACGTTGCCGTTTTATCGAAGCCGACGGAGCGAGTGAGAGCGAAAGACATCGAGAGAGCGATAATGAACGAGAGAGAGAGAGAGAGAGAGAGAGAGATGTAGCTCGTCAGAGGTCCTTATCGTCGGCATTCCCGCAATTCCGTGCCTTTTCTCACTTACAGCGATTGCACAGAATTCCCCCCCCCCCAAACTCCTCGAGCCCTCGTTATTAACGGGCCCGGGCCCGTTTATTTCCATTCCCGGGCCTCGTTTTGTGCTTCGAGTCACAGATCCCCTTGTACGTTATATACATACATATATATATATATATATATATACCCGCGCCCTGTAAATTATTACGTCAGCAGAGTGTTTATGATGATATTTACATTTATACCTTCGACCGAGGCCATAATCGTATTGACCTTTCTTTCGTGCCTTTCTCGCGCAAGAGAATTTCCCGTAACTCGCGCAATCCCGCAAGCAGCGTCAATTGCGTGATATTTAACTTTCATACTTGATTATTGTATCCGAGAGTTTCTGATTTATAAATATTTTATACATAATATACAGCGACAGAATTGCATACGCTTGCACACGCACCCGTTTCCCCAAAACTCCGCGTCCTGCCCTCCTATCCTAAGCCCCTCTGCCCTCGCCCCGCCAGCAGACGACCGCCAGATCTTCTTACCAATTAAAAACGTGTGCAGTAATGCGCGCGGTGTATTGAGGCGATGCCACAATCACCGTAAGTTGTGAGCAAGGCGGCTTTTATCGTTCCTAATGCTTTCGACTGCGCGTGTATGATGTACGCGAGTGTATAAACACATGCTCGCCCGTACCCGGTTATGCACGTACATTTAATTAAGGGCTGTTAAGGACGTGACTAACAGGAAAATTCGCAAGAGCGCTCGAGCCGTCGAGGGAGCCCTAACTTTTTTTTCCCTCCCTTTTTTCCACTGCAGTGCAATTGGACTTGCATTTGAAAAAGGGGCTGGAAGTCGCACTACATGCCAAGAGGGTCGACTCGATTTACGCGTCGAGCATTGCAGTGCAGCGCGTCAATGGCACACTTCCACGTACGTATATACACTGAGTGTGAGAGTGAGCGAGAGTGAGTGTGAGCGAGTGAGTGTGAGCGAGTGTGTGTGAGAGAGAGAGAGAGAGCAGAGAGACGCATCGTGCCTAGAGATACATTTGTAGCGATGGAGGGATAATTGCAATGAAAGTTGGATAAATAAATGAAGATGAAAGAAAGAAGCGGTTCGTTGATTGTGTTTCTTGTGTACCCAGTTGGCCAATCCTTGAATCCCCCGGGGGTGTGCGCCAGCCATCCATCCATCGGCCGCGCGTCGGGCAAATGTGCGGCAGGTGGGGGTTGGCGTGAGGCGTACGAAGGGGGAGGGGAGGGAAGAGGCGGATCGCGTACGGGTCAATGCGCAGTCGATCGGTTGGCGGGCGATCGAGTGCCAGGGGTCGGGGATTCCCATCGGCTGGTTCACGGCGCCGCTCTCGACTGCGGATGCACTGCGACACGTCGAGGCCGCCGCGCAGGCCAGCGACGGTACCGGTGGCGGGGGGTGGCCTGGCGGGCGCAGGTGAGTGCCGCCGGGGAGTCGTTTATTAAGATTCGCGACCGCGCTACCGCCGAAGGTGCTACTGTCGCTGGTGGTTATTGGGGTTCTGCTGCTGCTGCTGCTGCTGCTCCTGCTGCTGTTACTTTTGCTGCTGCTGCTGCTGCTGCTGCTGCTGCTGCTGCTGCTACTTCTGTTGCTGTTTCCGCTAGCGGTGGTGGTGGTGGTGGTGGTGGCCGCAGTTCACGCGAGGAAGTAAAGAGGCCAAGAAGCCGAGGCGGAATTGGCGCCGCGTCGAGTACGCCTCCCCTGGGATCGCTAACGAGGTTTTGGCGCACCGAGGCGGCGGTGTGCCTCGACTTAGATAAGGGCCGGGAGGGGATGGACGTCAGCGGCAGCGGCAGCCGAGTCGACGAGGTGGTGGGACCAGTGGCGACGAGGGGGCGAGGAGGCACCGCGGGGGTCACGATGCACTGCGGCGAGCCTCCTCCAGCCGCATCCCTCGCGGTCCAGCGGAGGAGGCTCGGCACTCGGCACCGGAACCTCGAGAGCCGCGAGTCGATCTACTACTCCCGGGCTCCCCGAACAGTCGGCTCTCGCACGCGGACGAGCGTCCATGGACCCGCGCTGAGGATGGCGAGCAAGGGCCTGGTCCTCTCGAGCCCGAAATACCCTTACCTGCCCTGTCCTCTGCAGGACCCCGGTAAGTTACTTATCTCCCCGAGAATGCACGTTCCTCGATCGCCGCGAGCACCCGCGACGTGCACTGGCTGCGTTGTAGGACACCCCGACAGTAATAATACGCGAGCGTATCCCGTGTCCGAGCGTCGACGTCGAGACCGCGTCTCACGAGCTGTCCCGTGGAACCCGGGGCTCCAGTATATGCGCATACGGCCTATTAGACGGATCTAATGGGAAGCGCTCGATCGTGACCTAAACAGGTCTCGTATTCCGAGGTGTAGGTGTATCGAAGGTGTATCGAAGGTGTATCGAAGGTGTATCGAGCGTCGAGCTTCTTGACGACGGATCGACCGACAGGAGGAACGAGCGACCTTGGCGGTCGAGGGAGAGGTGGGCGAGCGAGGTCGGGGAAGGTCTCCGCAGTTTGTATTAGCATGAGTAAGGCGACGTTGGCCGAGCGTGAGCGCCACGTGCATCGTCGTCGAAGTCGTCGTCGTCGTCGAAGTCGTCGTCATCGTCTTCGTCATCGGTATCGGCGGCGGGCGTGTATTTTGGCAGGGGATGCCGAGGCAACCGAGGAGTACCTTGAATTATTTATAATTGCGCCGCGTCGCGTTATAAACAGACCGGGATAACTTTAGGCAGCAGCGGGACCTCGTGCCAACGCGGAACGCCCCCGTCGATTCTCAGGCGCGCCACCACCTGCGGCGTCCGGTGCTTTTTTCTTTCCGTACCCCGTCGGCGCCAAGCCTCAGTTTCTCGCTAGGCGCTAACACCGTGCCACGGATTATTGGTGTGCAGTGAGGGGGTGGGCGTCGATCGATATCTCTATCACTTTTCCGATACCTAATAGCGGATGTCGGGTACCGCCGACGACGCTCGTGACCGTACCCGCGAGGCGTACCCGCGCACCCACGTGCTCGCTTTGACCCACCCCCCTCCCCCCCTCTCCCTCCACGACCAGCTTTCTTTGGATTATTTTTTCTTCTCTTCGATCGGGGGATTATCCCGTAGCCGACGATGGTATACGTCGCAGGAGCCTTCTGGGATCTAGGGCCCGACGATAAACGAGCCCCGAGTGCTCGATCCTGACTTAGTATTTGCCAGGCCGATGGAGCCAGTAGTAGGAAGGGTGGGAGGGTGGGTGGTGGTATCGAACTCCGGTATGGAATATACACGGGCACACGGGGATTACGGGGATTATCGTTTGCTACCTACAATCAGCCGTATTATTATATTTCATTATTCATTCATTCTAGTTTGTAATTACTAACTGATTAATTTTAATTAATTAATTAATTAATAAAGCTGAGTCTTTACGTTCGTCCGTATAAAGAAGTACATGATATGATCGAGTAGGTCGGCATGTACTACTTTCAGCGCTAATATCTTGAATAAATCGAAAACGTTTTCATTATTGACACCGTCATTGAGGAAAGAACCCCTGCCTGGACTCATTACTCTTTCATGTAATACTATAAGACTCGCGAGCCGCCGTTTCAGTAGACTCGTTTCCGTTCCCGGTAAGTACTTTGCTGCATTCCATAGCTCTTGCCATTTGCCATTTGCCATTTAACGTGCATAATAATTCATGGAATATAGGCTGGCTCGATTGTAAAACTCCTTTCTCCCCGTGTATTATTTTTACATTAAATAATGAAGAGTATTGCCGTTGCCGAAGCCGCGGGCGCTCCTTATTCGTTAATTAAATCATAATCTAAGTAAAGCTCAATGACAAGGCTCGACTTCGGCTCCATCTATAGCGTTATTTTAATACCGTTTTAATACTCGCACGCCTATTAACTCCTACGCTCTACGAATACAGGTAATAACGGGCCGAAATCTCACCCGAGTGCATTAACAGGCATAGAGTGAGAGAGAGAGAGTGAGAGAGGGCGGGGGGGGGGAGTAGCGTACTCATGCCAGCGCTTATTTTGTATGCCACGATATACTTGTTCGTACAACAAAATTTATCGTCTTTTAAACTCTGGGCGTTCGGTATATTCAAAAACAAAGTGTCTTATTGTTTGACGACGTAAGCTGAGAGTGAGACTGTTATTGAAACATGTATGAGAATAAAGTAAAATCTAACGCTCGAGGTCCGAGCTCCAACTCGCTCGAAGAGAATTTCAGAAATCGTTGTAATGCCGACAAGTGCGCGCGTGCCCGCGAGCATGCAACCGAGTCCGAGGAATTATTTATAATATAAGGCTCGTTCTTGCGCACGTTGACTCAATTTCATGCACGTACGCGCTGCTCGAACGTATTGTCGCGATCGGCTTATTGTATTCCTACGCGAAACGAGAAATGAGAAAACGCGGCGCGTCTGCCAATAACCCCAGAGCCAGTGGACTGTGCAATATGAGAGCGAGACTTTTTTACTTGGTGTTTTTTTTTTTTTTTTTTTTTTTTTTTTTTTTTTTTACCCCATTTGTGCCAATTTGTGCCCCATATAACGCGCGTAAATCATTTCCTCGCTATTAAGTAGATTTAAGGATTCAAATTTAAGTGACGGGGCCGTAAAATTTTTTTTATTGATTTAATTCGGGAGGGGGGGGGCCGACGACAAGTGTGCGAAATTCTTTAATAATCGTACGATTTAAGTGTCTGGAAGATTATTGAATTTCCCCCTCCCTCTCACTCTCACTCTCTCTCTGATAAATGACTTTTTTTACTAAATCTTTTTTTACTCGAGCTCGTTTCTCTAGATTAAATTCTAAAGAGAAAAAACTACTTTGGAAATCAAATACTCGGAGCACTTTATCTTTCCCAATTTAATAAGCGAGGCTGGCATTAGTTGGGGAGCAGAGGCAGTGCAGAGGCTGCAATTGCACCGTGCCAGTGAATAAATCAACGCGAATTCCGTATTAAAAGTATCGGTTACGACATGTGTTTTTTTCACGGCTAATTATTGTATAATTTCATTGACCAGTAGAGGGAAATACGGTCAAAGAATACACGTACTGTGCATTAACGACGGAGCAAACCAGCGAAATGTTCCATTGGCGAAATGTGCGTGTCGTAGTTTGTCGAAAAAAAAAAAAAAAAATTCAATAAAGAATATCGAACAGCGAATTCGCGTGCAAGCTTTTGATATAACAAAGAAAAAAAAAAACATTAGTTTTTATAGATCGTGAACTTTCCAATAATCGTCGTGACATGCACGGCTCGTTCGACTGCCGCAGTCGCTTGACTCTTCCGTATTAGTGAATGCACCTCGTGCCGTTACCAACTACACGTTCACGGTGCACATGGCATTATTACGCCAATTTTTATTACCTCGACGTTCGTCCTTGCGACAGAGATGTCCTTACATCTTGCCGTTTTCGGGCTAAGATCAATTTAAAAAAAAATTACGACGCCATAACGGGGGTAGTCGCGAAAATGGAATGAAAAATACCCCCAAAGACGGATGGACCGCATTGAGCCGAACGTCCCTCTCGCCCCGCATGACCGAATATCGAAAAGAACAGGCGACGTTTAATCTCGTGCCCCTTCGGATGCTGGGAGGATGGATGATCGGCTCTCCCGGGCAGTAGAATTCGTTTGATACGGTCAGACGCGAACGTAGATGAATCGACCTTCGTACCCATCCTACCCTACCGTCACATCGTGTCTGCCTAAAGGCGCAGAAGCTGACGGGCGTAGCTCACGGGGCACGTACGCATTCACGAAATCGTACGATCGGGCAGGCAACGCAAATCGAATCGTGATTCCAGTCGTGCAGGAAGCCGAAGTCGTGGTCGTGGTCGTGGTCGTGGTCGTGGTCGTGGTCGTGGTCGTGGTCAAGCTTAGCGGCGGTGCAGCGGCCAGTGTCGTCGTCTTCGTGTGTCAATTGTAAATTCCGCAGCCTCGGGCAAGGACGCAGCTCGTCTACCTCCCCCACCCCAGCGCCCGGGCGCTTATTTATACTCGTGGAGTCGTGAGTGGGCGTGCGGGGGTGGAGTAGTAGCGGGCGCGGGCTGGAATCCCACCAGTCTGGCCAGTGCTACCGCGGAGCTCGGATCTGTCCCCCCTCCCACCCCCCGGGCGAGTCCATCGTCGCGCGCCGAGGAGCGGCCGCACGTGAATTATTGAACGGGCATCGATCGGGCCTCGCCTCCCCCAGGTCTCCCGAGTCCTCGAGCACCTTTTCAACCACCACAGCTGGACTTGTAACTGTAAATTGTAATCCACTGGTAATCCGGCCGCGGTCCCCGCGGCTCGTCTTACTTCCGGGCGCGCTATGCGCCAGGGCCTATTCCCTTCCCGCTCCCGCACGTCGAGCAGCCGCCGCCGCCGCCGCTCTCTCCCCCAGCTCCTGTGGCCCAATCCCCCCGACCCCGACCCCTACCAGATGCCCCCCTCCCACTCTGCGAGTCGCGTGCTCGTGTCCAGGTGCGCGTGGTCGCGGCGCGCAAGCATGTCGTCGGCGGGCCACCGGTGTCCGCACTCCCCCGCACCGCCTAACGAGCTCCCGTCTCCATACTTCAGCGGAAGCAGCAGCAGCAGCATCGTTTTCGGCTCGAGCCGCTAGTCATCCGCCTCAGCCATGAATCTCATGTTCCGGAAGAACTTCGAGAAGGGTGCCGCTGTCGGCGGCGGCGGCGGCGTTGGCGGGGTCGGTGGCGGGGTCGGTGGCGTGGGCGGCGGTGTCGAGCGATCGACGATCGGCGGGGGCTGCGGTACCGCGTCGGGGGCCGGCTCAGCGGTCGCAGGCAGCCTCGGCCGCCCGGGCCCGACACGCAGGAGCCGCGAGCTCGGCTACAACCAGGGGGAGCACGAATACGGGGGCCACGCGTATCGCACTCACCTGTTGTTCTCCGCGCACGCAGGCGCTCCAGCCTCCGAGGACTTCGGGGAGCGGTTCGGGCCGGGCCCGAGGCGCAGCTCCGGGCCCCACGTCATCAAGTGGGGCGGCGCGCCCGGGACCGGCCAGCCGGCCCAGGCCCAGCAGCGCAGGAAGCCGAGCGCCGCCCAGAAGGAGCCCGCCGACCAGATCCACGGGCCCAGTGCCGCTGCTTCGAGACAGGTGAGCTCCCTCCGACCTCGACGAGCCTTCTTCATTAGCTAAACGTGAGCTTCAACGTAAATCGCGTAGCTTTTCATTTCCCTATGGATGCGCCTACCGCTACGCCATCGGGCTAATAATAACACGTGACCTCGAGCTAAGGCGCCTCTTTAAATAGTGAGCACTTCTGGCCATTTTACTTTATTTTACATTCCCTTTCTTTCATTTCTTTGTGTTTGTTTGTTTGTTTCTTTCTTTCTTTCTTTCTTTCTTTCTTATCGCTATCGGCGGATTTCAAGGAGCCGGCTCCACGAGCGATCCGATGTACGGATGTGTGCGCGCACACGGACGCGACGAAGGTTATTGGTGTGGTCGCTTATTCGCGGGAGCGACGACGCGGCGGAGCGAAATGTATAACCCGTACTGGTGTAAAATTTCGAGTCGCCGCGGCTATCCGATTGTTCGCGTGCCAAAAGGCAGGAGTGCCGCATCGCTCGTATCCCCATGTTATACGCTCGGACTGGGGCTGGTCCACCTCCGCGTGAGCCATTAACCGCTCGGCATGTGATAACTGGCCAAACGACGACGCGCGCGGTGTAAAATTCAGACAACGCCGGAAGTACGAGGCCCTTGATTCACTCAACGTGGAGTGGGAGCTTTAGGGGGGTGGGCGGGGGTGGGGGGAGCGGAGAGAGAATCGATTTTCGGTTAGGGGAGGGGGTGTGGGACGGGAGCGAGAGAGGGATAGAGGGATAGAGGGATAGAGGGATAGTTTAAATGGTCGATGGGTAGAGGGAGGAGGCGGCTTGCGAATTAATCGCGAGGAATAGCTGCGCATGGGCTAATGACGGAATCAGTAACGGGTCACGGGAGCCGAGTAGAGGTAAGCGTGGAATGAGGTAGGGCGTCGAGGGTGCACGAGTGGAGCAAAGGGCGAAGGGGCTGGGCGGTGAGATGCCGTCGCGGGGTCGATCGGGGTCGCGAGGAACGATCTGGCCTACATGGTGGTAGGACATTGGGACATCGGGGTAGGGGGGGGGAGACGTAGGGGTCAGGGTCGCATAGACGGGGTCAGGCCGGGGTGGGGCGGGCTCGTCCTTTCTCCCCTTCTCTCTCTCTCCCCTTCTCTCCCCCCACCTCTCTCCTCTCCACTCCTTTGCGTAAAAATGCCCGTAGGAGGGTGTTGGCGAGGTAAAAGCGAGGGGCTCTCGGCCACACCTGCTCGCTACAATATAAATGGATTGGCTGGAGGAGGTGGAGGAGGAGGTGGAGGAGGAGGTGGATGAGGCTCGTCAGCCGAGTTATATACTCGGATTGAGTCGTAAATCCAAGGCATAAATCAAAGCCACTTACTTGACAAATTGTAAGAGCGCCGCCGAAACGAGGGAGGGAGGGTGGGAGGGAGGGAATCCGAGGGCTATTGTAAATTTTCTCCACGTTTATCGATCTCGGCAGTAGTCGTTACGTCTTCGTCCTCGGGGTTAACGATACCGATTCCTCGCTACTGGGATCCCGAATGTCCCGGGCTGCGCTTACGTAATGCCGGCAGACGAGACGTTTCATTCGCGCGGTGGAACGATCGAAACGTTCCCCACTCGATCCGCACGGCTCTATGCGATCAATACGCATTATCGATCGATAGGAGCTCGCGACTCTATGAATATAAGACCGATAAGCTATCTCGTTATTCCAACTATCTCGTTTAGCCTATTATCTATTAATACAGAGATCTTTGGATTTCGAAATAGAATAACGTAAACACTGTAGAAGGCTGAGGTGGCGCATAAATTACCACGGCTTCTCGCTGATAGTTTTGGAACGGGGGGTGGGGGTGGGGGGAGGATTTTATTGTTTGCACAGAGAGATAAGAAGGGTCGGGCCGTTGTGACTCGGTGCCGATTGCGAGCTGATGCTCGTTTTAAAAGTTGATAATACCGAGGCCGAGCCTCGATAATACGTTATTTGGACACGGGCGGTGGGTGGGGGGCCCAGCGAAAATTTCCGCTACTCGCTCCCGTTCGCAAACAAAGTCTCGCAAAATCGAATGGCGAAGGGAACCGAAAATCCTCGTAGAGTGATCGTCGAATACCGTATGGAAGCGACGGCTCTCGGTTAAATGGAAAGATAACATAAAAGTGGAAAGGGGCCAGAGCGGCGCGAGCCCGGCCAAGGCCTGTCGTCGATACGGAAGATTTACGCAATAATAGCAGCGAATGTAAACAAACGTAGCGCGAAAATAGAATGAACGGCCGAGCCGGCGAAATTCCAGCTCTAGGTGCGATTTTATGACCCGCCGACGTTACCCAAACGCGTAATACAATGGACGCGACGACCGCTGAGAGACTAATGCGCCCCGTCACACACCTTAGCTCGCTCTCTCTCTCTCTCTCTCTCTCTCTCTCTCTCTCTCTCGCTTTACCATCTCGCCAAACGTTTATCACTCTTGCAACTGATGCACCGAGCAAACGTGGCTGGTTCCCCGATGATGATCCCGATTGACCGAGGCTCCTGGCACGCAGGTATCCTTCAGCGGCAACCGAACCTCGGGCAGCTACACGCCACTGGTAGTCCAGGCCGCTAGTCCGACCCGGAGCGAGCCCATCTCCCTGGCGACGCTCGACCGCGACTGTTTCATCATTCCCCTGGCATCGCTGGACCGCTTCCTGCCCGCCGGTGTACCCGTTGAGTATAGACAGTGTGCAGGCAGCGCGACTCTCGAGCCCTGGAGCCCCGGAGTCGCCCGACTAACGTCCCCCTGACACACACACCCCCCCTCTCACTACTCCTCTTTACCCCGTATTTCAGAGCGTGCCCAGCGCGGATAAGAGGCGGCCCGACAGTCCTCTCTCGATCCTCGAGGTCGAGGACCCGAAGCAGTGCATACTCGCCCACTTGATGACACCGATGGAGGCTTTGGATCCTTTGGTCGAGTCCCCGGTCGCCCGCCCCCTCGTCCTACAACGAGACACCGCCGCCGAACTCATCGCCGAGGTCGCCCCCAGCGCCTCCCAGAGCATATTACTCACCAACATGGAACGTAACGGTAGGCTCGTCATTCTCCGTTTCCCTCACACAGGTCACACGATTCACGACCGACGGTCTCTCCGGCTCCACCCTTTCCCCTCCCTATCGATCATGACCTCAGTAACTTCGCCCCGTTTCGTAATTTTCCATTCCAGTTCCTATCCGATGAAACAAACCTCGTCTGAGTCTCGGTACCCGTGAACAATCCGACTTTTCTGATTCCTTCTCTTTTCTGCCGCGACGTACTTACACAAATGTAAACGTAGCAATTTGATATTATCAATAAAATCACATGCATATAATTATACAGACGATGGTCTGCCCTGTTTTTTACCGTAACTTTGTTGTCGTTGATGTTTTTGCCGTTGCCGTTGCCGTTGCTGGTGCCGACGACGATGTCTTTTTTATTTCTTTAACCTCTGAAGGAAGTAGATGCGAACGTAGGTTTTATAATTGCTGGTCTGGCTCGAGCCTACGTGATTCATTATAATGAAGTCAAGTCTCGCTCAAGACTCGCGAATCTAACGTGATTCATTATCGTAGCTGTAATTTAAACGGATTTTATCGAAAAATTGAAATTGAATTCTACCTTTGGCAATTTTGTTATTTTGAAAGTCTTAGTTGGGGGGTGAGGGGGGGGGGACGCGCGGTGCCGCGAGCGTTCGCCCGTCGTATTCAGTTTCGCCAATAATCGAAGGTCACCGTCTAAATTTAAGAAAATAAAACTTTCCAATTACTCGCCAACTAAGCCGTAAGCTCGTACAATGAGGGCAAGGGTCGAATGGACGGGACAGAGACAATTTGAAACGTCAATCCGATTCGCTAAAATATTTATAAAACAGAGTCTCGAGCAATTACGGGAATTAATTGTAACTTTGCTTGTAATTCCTTCAAGAACCGTAAATGCTTTGTTGAACGTATCCATCAGTTTGCACTCGCACGCGAAGAGAGAAAACAAAAAACAAAAAAAAAAAAAAATAATTAAGCTTCGCCTCGTTCGTTAAAAAGAAAAAAAAAAAAAATTTGCTAAAAAGTATCGAAAGTACGTCTACAGTAATGTTCTTGTAATAATAATCGTCTACGGTTCGAGAGGTAATTGGGGGGAAAAAAAAAAAAAAAAAAAAAAAAAATATATATATAAGAAGAGGAATAATAAAAAATAGAAAGATAGACGGTGACGCTTGAGATGAGGAAATTTCTAAAGGCCAGGTTGTTGTTTTTAAAAAAAATATGTTTCAAACGACTGTTTTTAACAGCGGATTTTCCATTCATCACGTATTACGTGGTGAACAAGCAGAAGATCGACCCGGTCGATTTCTACCAGGAAGTGCAATGCGCGGCACTGAAGAAATTCGACCCACGTGATTTACGCTACGCGGCCAACCACAATCTGGACCTCTTCAATGAAGTCGCAACGATTGCGAGGCCGCCGCTTGAACCACCCGGGGGACGGCCGCCTATCCCGTCCACGGGCTACATCATCTCGATATTCAAAGTCTTTGAGGGCGACGATCGCCTAAAGTTCGAGCAGAATTGGCTTTATTGGACCGGTAGGGTATAACGGCCCAATAACACCCCCGACACCAACCCCAATAACCCCCAATAACCCCCAATAACCCCCAATAACCCCCGTTGCCGTCGTTCCCTTTAGCCAGGATACCTCTTAGCCGACAGAAGTAATTGTTTTTACCCCCCCCCCCACACACACACTCGGGCGTCAGTCGATTGCCCTTATGCGGCGCATCTATTTTCGTTTCTTCCGGGACTTGGAGAGTTGCCGAAATAAAAGCACCGGGGACTAGACGAGCCACCACTCGATACTCTCGACTCTCCGCTCACTTACTCCCCAGCTACCGACTCGCTGAATAATCGACGCTTATCATCGAAAGCTTCTCGATTCTTCATTCAAAGCACACGCGCGCACTACACAAGCAACGCGAGCGACATATTTTTAATATACCTACGTTTAAAGAGCCGAGGGCTTTATTTTTTTTTTTTTTTATAGTTCTTTTCCCTGCTTAAAATAAACGCCCTACGGATTGGCGAAAGGGGGGGGGGGGGGCGAGAGAGAGAGAGAGAGAGGGAAAAAAGTACGGATGAAAGCGGAGCTGAAGGTAAGAGAACGGAGTTGTCCAAGCATTGAAATGCACGCAAATTATTACTTGGACTACGTGAAAGAGGTCGCGTTGAGCTCAAACCTTTTAACAATCAGCTTAAGGCTGCTTAAAGCTCGTAAAAATAAAAGAAATGAAGGAGAAAGAAGGAGAAAGAAGGAGAAAGAAGGAGAGGAAACGAGACAAATACGAGGGTCGACGACGGCAAGAGGGGGACTCTGCAGCTCGTTAATGGATTAGCCGAAAGACTTGTGTGACAATTGTGCACGCGTACATGGACTGCGCCATTATATGCTTGCATAATAGCGTAATTATTAGAGAGTGTGAGAGGGGGGCGGGCGGGCGGGCGGAGTGAGGGAGTAATACCGGGATGTAGAGTCGTAATATCTAGAGGCATTCCGGTGAAATATCGATCCCATAAACCAAGGCTAAGAGACAATGCCCCAAGTCGGCCTTGGGCACTCGGAGCTTCGGGCTCGTGCTCGTGCTCGTGCTCGTGCTCGTGCTCGTGCTCGTGCTCGTGCTCGATGCCTAAATTAATGATACCCGATGATGGTTTTCAGGTGCCCGGATGATGTACCGGTATCTCCCAAAATCAGTCGGTCTCCGACGTATCACCCTCCACAAGTCCATGTCCCAGGGCGACAAGACCTACCTGCTGATATGCGAGTGCTCCCAGCTCCAGGAGAACCTCTCCGCCGCGGCTATACTACTTCCGGCACTGAGGGCCCGACTCTGCGGCTACATCGGACTTTACCGGCCGTCGGTCTGCTTCTAATAATCTCCACGGATCCATTCGCCACGGCATCCGCTCCATCCCGCCTCTCCCCCTTCCTCCTACTCCTCCTCCTCCTCCTCCTCCTCCAACCATCTACGGCTCCATTAGAAACCCACCCCCTGCTGTACATAGAGGCACGAATGCCATTTTTACATGCACTGTCGCATCCTGCTCGCGAATCACAATTTCCAAGTCTGTGATATATCTATATGATGCATGTACGACCGACGAGGCGCATAAAGGAAGATCTACGCAAGCGCACCGACCACCCACCCACCCTCGCCTACCACGTAGACGGCAATACGTACTCGTACACTTACGTATTTACATGTAGACGTAGATGTTTAGGACAGACACGAGGAATGACGGGAAAGAGGAATGAGACAGATTGAGAGAGAGAGAGAGAGAGAGAGGGGGTAGGGGTAAGGGTAGGGCCAGGGGGAGATGGGAGGCCCCCCTCTCAGAATGCCGATCTTTATATTTAAACAAAACAACGGGCATAGACCAATTATCTAGGCGTTACGTCGTATTTCTTGTAATTGAATTTCAATGCTAAAAGTAGGAAGAGCGAGTCGAGCGCGTAGTTTCGTGAGCGTGATCCACGGGCCCTGGCTCCGGGAACCCCAATTTTACTAGCCCTTACATTATCCCTGTACATAGCTCTAATCATCCTTCCCCAGTCACACAGAATGGAAAAAAACAAAAATAAATAAAAAATAAAAAAAATAAAAAAAAAATCAATTACAGCAAGTGCGCTAATGAATTCCTTACACGAGACCAAGGGACGGGCGAGCAATAGATTTCTAACGACACGATAAATAGTACAACTTGGCCTTGTAGTACAAAAGTCTAATTAAGTAGATCTACGCCTATTGCCTACGTGACAATATAGCTCTGACTAATTGCGCGGGCGCAATTTTGAATCACAATTATCCTACGGGTTTTTATTATTAATAACGTGCCGAGGGTGAGCACAAGTTTTATTCGCTCGAGTCTCATCAGGTCGCGCGCGTATCCCGCCCGGGTGAGCGTATTTCCATGACGAACGGAACGATGACGGGACAGACGCCCTCGGAAGTCCCTCGGGAGTCCCTCGAGTCCCTCGAAAGTCCCTCTGAAGGGCACTGAAATACTTTACTGTGATCAGGGCGCATCATCCTCCCGGTGCACTTACGTATGAACGTTCGCAACGATGCTTCGCAACACCACGACCGACTCGTCGGACCAGTTGCGAGATGAAATGAAAAAAAAAAAAAAAAAAAAAAAAAAAAATTAATAATAATAACGAGCAATTTTAGGTCAATTTGTGTGCTTATCGATTCGATTTCGCCGAGAAGCATTAATGCAAAGTAAAATCAAATTTACGTAATAGTAATACTTTTTATCTTTAAAAGCGTACGACTTGCATCACAGATAAACGACCTCCAAACATAATGGAAATCAAATCGGCTTTATCAAAAATAAGAACATTATTGTAAAACTACACTTTATTCATATCTATTATTGACAAGAACAAAAGTATGAACAATAATACAAGAATACATTTCTTCTAATAATATTTTGTCTACAATTTATTAAAACCACCACAGCCAATAACCTTCTTTTTCTTTGTAATTCCTTATAATTATCTGTTTTAAAAGGGCAAGCAAAGTCTTAGCAACGAGTGAAATAAAGTTATTATATAAAATGAATTACGTAACGTTGTTGCATGAATATTTTATCCATTTAAAAGTAGAAATTAAATTGAAATTAAAGTTTTTATTTATTTGTGCTTTAAATTGTATTTTTTTAAATTACATTATTAATTTACACTTTCTTTTTGCAAATTTGAAAAAACAACAAATTTATTTCAAAACTTTTTCTCCTCTTTACAAATTAATCTAACAAAAAATTTAATAAATATATACTGGGACTAACAATATCAAAAAAAAAAATGTAAGATTTTATCAATAATCGTTCACTGTTTTCAAATAATTTTCTGTAATTTTATCAGCCAGGACAAATCTGTTGAAATTACTCTTTTGGGCCTCGAAATCGTCTCCTTGCATCAAGCTATTTAAATTAAACGCAACAAATTAAATAACGGCAGAGTACTGTCATATAAAACAAAAAAAATTTCAATTACTTACAAGAGATCTTTTGCACTCGAAAAAGCTATTTTTCATTACATAGCATTCATGGGGAACAGATTCATGATTTGTCAATAGGCATTGTCTGGGAGTAATCTTGTGCTTTAAAGTGAACAATTAATCATTCATTCAACAATTACTTTCATCGTAATTAACAATGTAAAATAGTATTGGTATATTTAATTTATTGAAAATTTAAAATAAACTGCGATCGCATATAAACAAGGTTTTAAAGGAAATTTTAATAGATACACAGTTGTATCAGTCTCATAAAGGACATTTTAGTTTAAAATGACGAGAGCATGAAGTTTTGAAGGTTAGTTTGCTTGAGTTACTTACTATTTTACAACAATCCGTTTTTAGTAAGCACATTTTTAATTGGGCTCGAAAATTAGAACATTTAGACGTATCTTTTAATCTTTCATTCGGTTCTTTGTATTCCATTTCTAAGTATAGAAGAAAAACCGGCCAAATTATGGATTATTCCAAATTGACTCAATTTAAAGAAACTCGACTAATGGCTTCATAATCAACTGTTCCAAATTTATCAAAGCTTTATTTTCTATTCTTTTCCTTATTTGTTTTGTTTTTCCTTCCTTTCTCCACGGGTGTGTAATAAAAAAACCACTCGGAGAAAATGACTTGTTCAGTACAGTACTCTTTTATTTAATTATCATAGGTCCGAGCCAAAATTGCTTACTATTCAGATTACATCGACTGTTTATTATTCTTTACGTAAAACTTTGTATATAAAAAAATATTTTATCTATCGTTGCTGCTGCGAGAAAATAGTACGAAATCGATTTCAATTTTTACACATTACAGTATCTATAAATTCAATAATAAAGCCACGAAATGTTAGAAATATGGACGCCTTGTTGGAAATAAAATTTTAACTCTACAATATAATAATATTGTTATAGTTACGAAAACTTTATTTTTTCCTTTTATAGTTCTATATATAGAAATGTAATTCTTAGTGCGTTTACTTTAAATCTAAAGTGTATTATTTTTTAATTTCGACATTTTCTAATTATTTCATTTATTTTTATCAGTTGGATTTCTTATGTGTCTTTCATTATTTCTTACTGTATTAACAATAGTCAATCAGTAATAGACATTGTGTTGGTCAGAATTTTATTTTTAAAATGAGTTACACGAGTGAAGAGGAAGAAGATGATTCGATTCAAAACGATATCATGCTGTCGACAACAGTTAATCCTTTGAGGGAAAGATTTATTCAACGAAGAGGTAAATTTTTTAAATCTTTAAGCAAATGCATAGGCTAATTTTACAATTTACCTAAAATGATTTTCATATGTTTTAGGAATCGGTTCAATCGGAACGATATTTTTAATAATAAATGCTACATTGGGTGCAGGTTTATTAAATTTTCCGGAAGCTTTTGATAAGTCTGGCGGTGTTGGAACTGCTGTAATTATACAATTAGTCTTTTTAGTATTTATTACCTTTTCGTTAGTTGTTTTAGCAGATTGTAGCGACGTTACTAATACAACAACTATGCAAAGTACTTTTGCAGGACTATGTGGGCCGGCTTCATTGTTTATTTGTAGCTTTTGTGTCGCCATATATAGTTTCGGATGTTGTGTTACATTTTTAATTATTATCGGAGACCAGTTTGATAGAGTTTTCGCTACGTTCTATGGATTGGATTACTGCCACACTTGGTAATTTAAATATTACTTACCACACTTAATATCGATTAAATTCAATATTTAATGTGAATTAAATTAATTTTTATTAGGTATTTAGCAAGGCCTTTTATAACCAGTATTACAAGCATACTGTTTATTTTACCATTATCATTTTTCAAAAGACTCGATGCTTTAAATTATGCCAGTTCCATTGGCTGCATAACAATTTTGTATGTGGTATGGCTAATAATTTATGAAAGTTTTGACCATCATAAGCTTCCATCAAAACCGATGCACATTTGGCCAGAGCAACCGTTTCAAGTCTTACAAATAATACCTATTATTTGTTTTGCTTACCAGGTACATGCTCGAATATATAATAATAATAATTAAAATAATAATAATAAATACGTTGACTATATCAAGTAACTCGAAACGTTTTGTTCGCAGAGTCACATGACCGCTATACCCACTTATGCATGCATGAAAGACAAAAGCATAGGTAAATTCACAATTTGTGCCATTATTAGTATGATTATATGTTTCATCTTATACTCAACTGTTGGTGTCTTTGGATACGCGACATTTGGTATTGGAAAAGTTCCAAGTGACATCTTACAAGGATACGGGGACACAAGCATAACTTTAACAATTGCGATTCTTGCAATAGCCATTAAAAATTTTACAACCTACCCAATAGTTCTATATTGTGGACGAGATGCCATTTTAAGCTTATTTGGCAGAGACGTCGATTGCCATTACTTGATTCGATTTTTAATAACTATAATCTGGTTCGTTTTGTGTTTAGTAATTGCTATTGTGATTCCAGACATATCGCCTGTAATTAATATGATGGGCACACTATCAGCTGCATTTATATTCGTATTTCCGGGAATTTGTTTACTCCAAAGTACATTGAAGAAAAATCCGTACCTAAATAAAGTTCGATTCTTAATGTTTCTAGCAATATTTTTAACAGCTCTAGGCGCATTTATTTGTGGAGTTGTATTTGTAGAGGCTGTTCAAGATCTGAGAAAAGCGTCAGCGGAGGAGGATCACTCGGTAATTACTGGATGGAAGGCACAATTGGGTTCGAGCCTGTGCAAATAATAAAACAAAGAGAAGAAAATTTATAGAAAATACTTCCGAGTGATTCTTATAAAAAGCTTATCGTACACAAGAGCATAATAAAAAATTGAATTTCCACATTGAAAGATCTGGCGATATAAGACTGATGTAAATACTAAATATTAATATTTTTTGTTGTTTTTTTTTATATAGTATTACAATTTTGTATTAAATGTTTATGAAATGTTTGAAAGATCGACAATAAAATTATATTTCAATTTTTACTAAGTGATTTTTTATTTTAGTCATTTCTTAATAAAATTTCACGCAAGTAACATTAACGTTTTGATATAACAAATAATTCAATTTAAGATTGCATTGAAGTGTCAGATTCCAAGGAATCTTGCATCGAAGAATTACTTGTAAATTGATGTAAGACTTTCCCATCGGTAGTGATAACTTGGCTTATCGTTGCTTTGCAGAAAAAGCAATTCCTGTTGTTCAGAAGGTGCCGATCTATGCAAGCACGGCATGAGGAGTGATTGCATGGCTTGAATACAACAGATATCGGGAAAGCGTAACAAATCGTGCACAAATCGTCATCGCTGCACGGCGTCTCGGCTAATGATAACTTCGTACGATAAAAGTCTATGTGGCTTATCATCCTCTTCACCGACTCGATTTCCACCGGCGACACGTCATTTTCATCTAAACATACAACATATTCGGGGGAGAGGTCGTTAACGGGAAGGGAGTCAATTTTAATTTAAGGACGCTTCGTCGTACTTACAATTTAGAAAAGAAAATGTTTTTACATTTTTAACTTTGGTACTTTTTACATCCCCGAGAACGAAGTTGAGTGAACCCATTTGGAAGCTCGGCTCGGTTATGAATGCCTTCGTTACCCTCGGGATTTCATCGGACTCTTGAAGGATGAAATAAAAAAAAAAAAAAAAAAGAAAAGAAAGGTGAAACAAGTGCCTGGAACCGAAGAAACGTGCGTTTCTCTCTCTCTCTCTCTCTCTCTCTCTCTCTCTCTCTCTCTCTCTCTCTCTCTCTCTCTCTCTCTATCACTCTCTCTATCTCAATACTCTTTACCGGGCAATGACATGTCTTCTTTCAATAGAGCTATAATTATTCCGATGACGGCTGTTAAAATTGGAAAGTGATCGACCGACTGAAGATCCGGAATATCCAGGAGGACGACGTGCTGGAATGAGCTGGTCTGCATACTGATCCGATTCAGTATTTGACAGAGTAGCTAAGTAGGGGGGCAGGGAAAAAAAAATAAAAAAAAAATAAATAAATAAAGAGAAATTATTTTTGTAAAAGGCAGGCGGCTCAGACGTACGGTGCTACGGCGTCCCACTAACCTGGCAGAGTCTGGCCAGGAGGCCCTCCGTCGACGTTAGACTAAAGTCCGTAAAGACATCGGTCGCCACGGATGCGATCATCTCTAAAACCCTGAGGAGCGCGACGGCCAGGTCGAAGCAGGTGGCGCATATTCTTAGCTGCCGCGACTCGACGAGGGCCCGATCCGGCCTCGCCGATATATTGTGGATCTCTTGGACGTTACCGATGAACTCCGAGAACGCCCAGTTCAATTGGTTGAGTAAGGAATTCAAAAACAACGTCGTCCCTTGATTATTGCCCAGCAGTACATCTTTCACGTGCGACTGGTAAATTAACGACGGATAGGGCTCTACGGGCACATAAACGAACAAGAGTTCGTAAAGGAACGATAAATAACGGCTATGGGAGGGTGAGGAGAAGGAGGAGGAGGAGGAGGAGGAGGAGGAGGAGGAGGATGGGTGGGTGGGGGGAACTAGGTTATCGGGGTTTGGGTGGGGGGGGTGGAGGGTGGGTGGGTTGGGGTGGGGGTGGAAAGACGGAAAATATTCAAAAGAAAGATATTCAAAGTACTTATGGACTGGCCTATGGTTTCTTGACTTATTATGTTCGGGCCCATTTTCTTAATAACGTGGGGACTTTTGTCGTAACGGAAGGCGAAGCCGTGACCTTGCCAGAACCTCACCAATATCCAATTGGATTGAGCCCAGGCCCTGTTCTCGTACGATCTCAATAAATTCGAGACCATCTTGCGCCTGGATTCCCTGGGTACGCTCTCCAACGCTTCGAGGGTCATCGGGTTCGAGGCGAAGCCCGCCAGCACGAAAATCAGGGTATCCTTAGAGTTTGCGTTTACGATTCGGGGATCTAAAAAGTGATTGCACAAGAATTCCGCGACGTCCTGGAGTAGGCCCTTGTAATTCGGGATGGTCTCGATGGGCACGGTCGGGTGTATGTGATTCCTCAAGCCCGTGATCATGTCGGCCAGGACCTTTAAATAAAACTCCGGGACGAAGCTGAACAAGTTCCCGCTTTGGCTGGCCGTGTTCAGGGTCAGTATGACGGTCCTCAGGAGCCAGACTATACGCTCCTGCTTCTCCTCGGAGAACACGACCGCCCTTACCCAGGCCATGTGACGGGCCTGCTCGGTCAATTTCTTTTTAAAAATATCCATTGTTTTCATGAGCTGGAGCTGGACGTTCAGGGACTCCTGGTCCTTCAGATTCTTAATAGACTCGAGTCTCTTCTTCGTATCGGCCATCGCGAGTACGTAATCCGACATGAGGTCCCTTATGTAGGCGACCTTGGATATCTGCTTCTTGGCCGTCGCGTGGTAAAACAGTATTATGCCGTCCAAGAGCTCGATGAGCGAGGCCTTGGGATCCAAGATGCCGTTTTGCATCGGGGAACTGTAGTCCCTCGTGTACGGGAAGTAGCCTATCCTCTCCAAGATGGCCGTTCCGCCTATGTTCACGGAATTCATGTTTATCGTCCGGGCGAAGACCGATATGACCGGGGCGTCGGCTATTCTCGCCGGCGACCCGAACAAGTTCGCGACTAAATTCGTCGTTTCGGGCTCCGGGGCGATTTGATGGTCCGGGCCGAGCAGGGCGACCAAATCGTTCCTGTACGCCTTGTTAAGGTGCGACAGGACTCCCCCGAGTCTGTCGATCCCCGTGTAATTTATAGTGGAATCACAGAAGGACCTGGAAGGGACGATAGCCAGTTTTATATTACAGGCCACCTCGGTCACAAGCCTATTATTATTATTATTATTATTATCCCCTGCTGATTATTATTCGTTGCATAAATACCTGTATGGGATACATATTGGATCCGTTCCGACCTCGGCATCCCATAGAGTTCTAAAAGCGACTAGAAGTCTATGAAAACAACATAACGTTATAGGCAATGGTGTCTGGTACATTGCCATTGGCTGTAGGAATTCAGACTAAATTCTTTATATTAGTATGCTGCCCCTAGATATCAGTGACATCAGCTAAATTACTTACCCGACTTGATAATAAATTCTCCTGGACGAAATTGCGAAATTTTCTTAAAAAAATTTCCCTCGACGTGTGCGTCGTCGCATTACCATCGGTGTTATTTAAAAGCGTTATCAATAGCTCGACCTGAAGTGCTTCGACTTCTATTTTTAGACAACATACACGATCTTTACTATCTTAGTTTCAGAATAATGCTCATGAGGATATTATTAAATCTGCTGTTAAAAAATTTTTAAATACCTGATATGGCGTATCGTATTTTTTCGCATGCGCTCATGTAACTATTTTTACAAGATTCAATTGACGCGTCGGTCGGCTCGGTTTCCCACCAAATCTCATCAACCAGCTTATTCAAGCAATCTTCGTCTAAGGGCTTCACGTGAACAAAGTTGGCGAACTTCACTTTGTCGAATAAAATATATTGCAATAAGTACTGTCTGGTTTTAACGTGCTGGCACAAGCTATTGAGAAAGGACAATGTCGTGCACTGATCGAGATATTCAAGCTGAACGGATACTTGACGAAATACAGATGACAGATATGCAACAACGGTCTCGAAGCAGATTTTGATTTCGTGGCTTTCTAAAAACGTCCATATCAGATCCAGGCAAGTCTTTAACATCGAAATGTCATCTTTGGCAAGCTTCTTAATCAGGGGAATAAATATTTCTTGAGTCACGTAAGGTATTTCGAGCAAAGGGCCCATTTGCTTTAAAATACATCGGGCTAAGCACGCCATGAACGTTGGATTACTAATCGTTTGCTTATCTTTACACAGATTGTCAATATTTTTATATTCGTAGAGGAGCTTTTCGAACCAGCCAAATAAAATTTCAGCATTTTCAAGTTGATGAACAGGAGCTTCTTGTATTAATTGATAGTCCTTCAATGGATACCTCATTGGCGTTATTCCGAAATTCGCCGTTAAATTTTCGGCTAACGCTAAGCTGACTGTTGGAAAGTAGACTATGCCCGGACCCATTGATATTCGTGAAAAGGCTACACCTAAATCCTTTCCATTCCTATAAAAGCTCATTGTCCCTTCTTCCATATCTATTGCACAACCAATAATATCACCCGACAGCCATGACTCTCCATATTGATGCGTTGATATATTCCATTTTCTCATTCTATTACCATCAAAGGCATAAGAATTAACCACGTCACCTGATTATTAAAATACATTATAAATAATTTAAACTGCATCCCTTAAGCTATTGCATTTTAGGATTTTTTTTTTTAACATACCGACTCCAAATTCTTTACTGAATTTACATTGTATTGTACTCCAGCCCAATTGCATAACTCCTTTTGACCCTAATTGTACTTCATACATCCATTTGCCTTGGTAAACGCCAGTATTTGCTCTCATTGTTCCAAAATTACTTTGTGCTATGACACTGAGCCTATCAGGCGATACGATAAATAAACCATGATGGGTAGAGGTATCTAATATTACAAGCTTTGGTCCAAGTCTTCCGCTTCTACTATCTTCTAATTTATTTACATTTTCTTGATTTAATTCAGTTCCAAATTTTTCAGTAATTACTTTAATTATTTGTTGTAAGCTAAATTAAATAATAATTTTAAATTATAATACATATATATATTTATTGGCATATAAAATATATTGTTTGAGGATTTGTTATTATATTTAAAAGATATACGTACTCTATGCTGTCCTTATTGAAAGATTCATTATTTTGAAGATTAATTGGTTCATGAAATGATGATCCAAAAATATTTGTTACAACTTCTGTTAAATTCATTGTGCTTTATCAATTATGAAAAGCTATAAATGTAAAATTTATGACATAAACATTAACAGATGTCATTGTTGCTATAATTGCGAAATCTGGTAAATTTATATAATTTCTGAAGTGATACTTACTTAAAAAAAAATTAATTTTATTTTTATAAATATGCGCATTTTAGGTTAGCACCCCTAATACGAAAGTTTAAATAAAACTAAATATTGTCGACAGTTACTTCGAATTTTCATAATTCCGAACTTCATGAAACATGAATTTTAAAACTATGTGATGAATTTATTCAATGCGCTGTGCGTACTATTTACTAAATGATGAGTGACTGACATAATGATTTATAACAAAAATAGTATGATTTGTACTACGCGGATACCAATACTTACATATCTCCAATTTTATCCGCAAGGTGGCTGCTAAAAATACAAATTATTTATTAGATTTTATAGAAATTCTTGGACATTAAAAAAATATTTTTGACCTATGATTCCCCCAATCATACTAACATACTAATTAAAATCTTAAAATTAAATAAAACAAGAAAAAACGAATAGAATAAATAAAACTCAGATAAATAAAGAGCGGCGGCAAGGGATAATAGAGCGGGACGGGGGGCGGGTGGCGGAGGGGGGGGGGTGGGGGGAGAGTGATAGTGAAACAGACCATGATATATGTTATGCGATCGATTTCAGGGGAAAGGGGAGCTCGAAACGATAGAGAAAGTATTTATCACGTGAACATTATTGTCCTCTTTACAAATTTAAAAATTTTCAAAATCCTCTTTTTATAAATTCTTATATCTCATCCTCAAATTTATAAAACATGAAAATTAAACTAAAAAATGTTTAAATATAATTATTTTGATTAATAAAACGAATACCCATACGAAAAAGTTAATACAGAATTATACTGTATAAAGTGTGTGTGAGTAGGTGGATGGGCGCGTGTATATATATATATATATATATAAAGTAAGAGTAGAAGTACTCGAGCCCTCCACAGAAAATAAACATTTAATTTATCTCAATAGTGTGTCTCAATAACATTAATTAAGCGTAATTAGTCTTATAAGGCAATATTTATTTAACCTTTTCATTAAAATGTACGTTTCGAAGACTATTTCAGCCTGTCGCATATAAAATTTATTGCGTAAGGAAATAAATTTCCAAATTTCGTAAAAAAAAGCTTAAACCAAGTAATTCATTTTATATTTATATAAGTTACATCAACATGCAATCAATTAAATTATAATAATAATAATAATTTTAAATGCCTCTTCAGAGCAGTGAAATACTATAAAAACATGATGTATATTATTGATTTTGAAAAAAATAGAGAAACAAATGTGAAACAAATATTAATGCAAAAGACGTTAAATTCTAATATATGTTTTCATATCATAAAGTCATATGTTGTAAATATACATTATGATTATTAAAACTAAAAAGTATATCATACATAAATAGCCGTGACATTATTTATTTTTTGTGCTGGAATTTTATGTTTTTACGTATCAATGACAATGCATTTCCTAATAGCCTTTTAGAATTTTTTTTAAATAACAGTTTTTTTTTTGAAGCACAATAAACGTAAATAATAAAAAATTAATTACATTAATTTATAAAAGCTTAAGGCCCAACGATTTCTTACAACAAATTTTCGTTCATATTCGATTCAAAATTTTACTATACAATCAGTGCGACATATATTATAGATAAAATCTATAATGATTTAAAATTGTCAATTTTAAAAGTAATAAAATTTTACAACATCCAAGAATAAGAATGTAAGAAAAACATATATTCATGGCTTGTGGGAAAGAAAGGAAAGCTTTTGGCCAACTAGTACATGCGTGGCTAATGATTATTAAAATTATAGGATTTGGCCGTATAAACGAAATAAAAAATAGTAAAAAAAAAAAATAAAAAAAAAAAAAAAAAAACCATTTACTTGTTAGCCTCGGAACCGATTTACGCATAATTACGTAATAACCGAATCAAATTTAGGTGGCAATATTTATTTCGAACTATTTATTATTATTATTGTTGTTGTTGTTGTTGTTGTTGTTGTTGTTGTTGTCGTTGTCGTTGTCGTTGTTGTTATTATTATATGACAGTTAACCGAGCGCACTTCAATTAACCTTTGCGTATCGAAGCTTTTTATATAAAAGTAAATTATCATTTTTAAATATTCGTAAATGTAAAGGTCGCGAGGAGTCATGTGATCGGCGTCCCAGATTATAGTAATAACGCATGACTGTGCCGCATACGATCATCGAGAACGACTGCAGCTAATTTAACAAAGTGCAGTTTAGAAAAAAGCGAGGAGGTAAAAAATAGAGAACGAGTAGTGGTATCAAAAGGCAGAAAGAGAGCGAGGCGTGGGTTTGTGGGAGAAAGGAGGGTGGGTGGGGGGGTCACATAGCAAAATGGGAACGTCAAATAGAAATAGAGGCACGTGGAAGCCGCAAAAGTTTCGGTGTCGGAGAGACGAAAGAAGAACGCTGACCGTTAAATGCGATGGAATGAGAGAGGGGCGGAGGGGAGAAAGTTGTGATATATCTGCTGGTGATCATCTGTTTAGATGAGCTTAGATGAGCGTAGGTGAGAGTAGGTGAGCCGAGATGTGCATCTCCCTCGGAACGAGGACGTCTATTATGATGTGGAGTACTTCCAGTAGGAATGCGAGACCTCACAGTCGGCCGACTACTCGAGATAAAAATCATCACGAGTTAAGGAATTGGTAAAGAAGTTTTCGCTCTATCGCTTGGTTAAGTCATTGTCCCTCCCTTTGCCCTGACGTCCCACTGCGCCCACTAATCCTGCTTAAAACGCATGAAAAGCGGGTCTTAATTTTTTTTTTTTCCCAACATTTCAAAGAAATGCGATCGGTAAAAAAAAAAAATCAAATTAAGCCGCTCACACGTATAAAGAAGAAGAAAAAGACGTTAATTGCTTATTAGAATTTCTCTGGGAGTCATCAAGGTGAATCGATGCCGGGGTTCGCGCTTTTTTCTTTAATAAAATAATAGCACGTTTTACGACGCTCGCACACCTTGGCACATCGACAAAATCCGTAACAAGGTTTAAATTTTCATTTCGTAACGTCAATGAAAAAAAAGTCTTACTACTACAGCCTTAGTCTTTCGCAAAAATGTTTAAATACGTGTATGCAATAATACCACGTAACATTTAATATTTAACAACTTGGCGAGTAAATTTCGTTATCAGAATATACGGATGTTTTATAAACTTTCCGGCACTAAGTAGCCGTAAGTTTTTATTGCAGAAATTATTTTGAACTATCAGCCGTATCACTAATTCTCATGCTTACGTAATGTGTGTAAGAATCGAATCATCAATATTGCGCCCGCCGTCAGTCTCAATGGTCTCATTGTGATTTTTTTTTTTTTGTTTTTTTATACACATTTTCATGTAAACGTATTTATAACCTTATTTATAACATCAATATTTGTGTAAAATTACATTGTTTGATAAATTAGTACGAATAATCGTGCTATTTAAAAAATTTTCTTTTACTCTTATGTCCCAAGAAATATTTGGTTTACTTGAATATTGCGACAATTATTCACCGGCAAGCTAATACCAATCGACGAAAGTATTATAAATATTTCAATGAAAAAGTTCTTTTGTGAATTATTTTAATCATCTTCTCTAATGATGTATAAGAAATGAATCACATTAGTAATTACTATTGAACGGATCCCGTTACAATATTCCAATCATAATAAATAGTCTAACTTTATATCTAATGTAATAAAAGATCTTAAAATATATATGCAAGCCCAAGTAAGCGTGTGTTTTATGTTTTATTAATATCAATAAAATAGGATTTGACAAACACAAACGTTGTTTTGATTAATTAATATTTTTAATAAAGGCATTTGACATTTACTACGGCATGCGAATAGAAATTATATCTTAAATAAATACGCCTCTATTGTCATTAAATAGACATAATTCCATTCTGTGGCTAAAAATAATAACATTAATTTACGAGCTTATTTGTAAAACCATTGCATAAACAAAAGCATGTAAAATATTTAATAGATTTATTTTTAACAAACAAATTAGCAATGAATATAATAATTACTAGGTATTATTAACTTGAAATCTGTTCATAAGAATTACTTATTAAATTTAATTTAATTGCATTATTTGATAAAAGAATTGTAATGATTTTCAAAATAATCGGTCAATTTCATAATTGGCCACGTATTACTACGTAATAAACATTTCCAAATGGCCGCTCGTAATGCCTATAACAATACGTATTACTTTTCTTTAACTAGCGCATCAACTTTAAAAATGTTTATTTTTATTTTCTTAAATACTAGCTAAATTCGTACCAATGCGAATAATATATGTAATAATATTGCAGATGTTCTATGTTATTAAATATTTACTACCGTTTCCGGATAAATAAATTTAAATGTAATATCATTAAAGAAAGGTATTACAACTTTAATGATTTCAATAAAATGTGCAGAACTTAATTAAATCGAAAGCGGTAAATTTTTTTTTTAGAATTTAATCGTCTATTAAGTATATTTATTCGGCGATGAGTGTAATTAAAAGAACGAACGACTTCAAATATCGTTGATTTCCCAAGCTTAAGTCGAGCGCGTATTTTATAACGATTTTGAAAAATTCGAAAAATCATCGAAATATGAAAATGAAGTACAATGAAATCAATTCTTTTTGTGCTTCATTTTTTTTTTTTTTTTCGATCTAATAAAGTAGCCAATTGAAGTTGCCATGACATTGCAGAATATGATTTGCGCGCGCGCGCGCGCGCGTTAAATGATTATTTCTTTCTAAATTCAATCAATTAAACGTAATGCTTATTAACGTCGGCATTGTAATAAAAAGCGCGTATTAGAGGGAGGGGATAGGTCGAATGAATAATAACAAATAAATACTGCACATTACATCTTGTTTTTATTTCATAATTGTAGATATAGTCTGTATGCCTGCGTGTATCATCGTACATGATTGGACATCATCGAAAACAATTTGTAAGGGCGACAATTGTAATTTTTGGACAAATACTCTCATAAAAAGGTCACGAATCAATGTTTATTAAGAAAGTATAATTATTTTTAATTTACAACTAGTAATTAATTTAAAAATGAATCTTAAATCTATAATTCGTAGGTAGAAAATTACTATACAGATATAATTTATTGGTACGTGTTTCTTCCATTTCCTTTTGTTTGTTTGTTTGTTTGTTTGTTTGTCTGTTTGTTTATTTATTTATTTTTGCATTCATTATTATTATTATTTATTTATTTATTTGTTAATTTTTTTATTCTTTAAACTAAGAGATAGTATTAAAAACTCAATTGAAATTATGATTAAAGAATATGTTACATGGAGTCAGCTTTTCTTAACTTTGGCATTTTGTATTGCAGTAAGGAAATACTCGATTTTGCCTGCACATGATTACTCGTACCATTTTACTGAGTAACTGAGTACGGTCCCGGTCATAAACTAGGAGAGTATTATAATAATCATAAAGCTATCGCGTTATCCGTAGCTCTCCAAGCCAAGTCACCCGGAACCACAACGTATTCATTTATTAGTCCATACATACATACCGTTCGTTAGCGATCGCGAATCGAGAGAGAATATTTTTTTAAAGAATATACGCGCCTGTATGCAGGTATTATACACATCACGGTACGAGCAGCCGCGTACAGGGAGGGAAGTCTCGTGAAAAAAAAAAAAAAAAAAAAAAAAAACAATTAAACCAGCTATTAGAATCAGGATGGGGGGGGGGGAGAGAAAGAAAAGATCCCAAAAGATAGTATTGGGGTTATTGGGGTTATTGGGGTTAGCAAGCAGACTCTGGCTATAATCTATAATAATTATGCGCCGCGAGTGATATGCTCTTTGCTAAATGTCCACATCGTAAGCTTAGCAAGACATAATAAGAGTATAATGCGCGCTCGGAGCCAGATTTAAAAAAAGGCCGTGCTGCTTACCTCTCCTCTTTATAGGAGCGTACATTGTCGGTGCGATAGGGATGATATTGAAAGACTCGGTCAATCTTTTACGACTGGGCCCGGGCAAATGCCCGAACTACAGATATCCGATAGTTATTTCGAATAATATCGCTTCGATATGCGGATTGTATCGAAAAAGCTATTATTCCGCAAATCTTCATCCGGTAGCATTCATTTTACTCCGCGGGCTTTGTTGCATTAACAGGGAGTGCATTGGGTCCTTCGATGCGCACATTTCCGGCGGCTGCTAGCCACGATGAAAATCTATGCTTAGATCTTTGGTGGAAACGAATCTTAGAGGAAAGTGTGCACAGTCACGAAGACGGATATATCGATGCAATAGAACAATAATTGGACGACGAAGGTGTCAATCTTAAGAGGCTGACGACGACGACCACGACGACGACGACGACGACGACGACGATTCCAGAACTCATGGGGGTGGAGGGTGGAGGGTGAGGGGTAAGGGGTAAGGGGCCAGAAGGTACTTGCGTACTTCACTGCTACTGACTGAATTCAATATAAGCTCTATAAAGTTCAAAATAAAGTTGACATTTATTTATCTTAGTCACTTACCGGATGCCAGAGAGGGCACGGTACGACTGTTTCGCGCACGGCAACTGTCGTTGTTATCGCTATTATAAGGAAAGGCATGAGTATACTCGAGTAGCTACAGCGCTCTTTGTCAAATTCAATAGCACAATTAACTAGTACGATGCTTACGTGTTATAGTTCTCGCGTTATTGTACATTTGTTCCTTGGAATATATCGATCTCTTCCTCCCTCCGTCACTCTCACTCTCACTCTCACCCTCTCTCACCCTCTCTCTCGCTCTCTCTCACCCTCTCTCTCTCTCTCTTTGCGAAGCGTACTTGCCCGAATGTAGGAGCTAGCGCGAGTGCGTGCATGTGACCGTGTACGCAAGCGAAAGTACGCCCACGCGTGGCTGGGTATTCTTCTATATGCACATGTATATAAATGTACGTATACATACATTAAAATATATTCGGCTTAAGTGCGCACGTGTTCTATGTACGGGCTGTATATCCTTAATAAAATACATATAATACGAATTTACGTGCGCGCGCGCGCGTATTGGGCGTCTATTTACTCATATGCCTGTACGCGTGGGAGCGCGCGCGCGTATGCGTATGCATGAATGTGTATACACGCAGATACATTTTACGTATCGAACATCGCCTGCTGGGGCTTCCAAATACAATAATTACAATAATGATAATAACGATATTAATAATAATTATAATAATTATAATAATGATAATTATACAAAAAAAAAAAAAAAAAAAAAAAAAAAAAAAAAAAAAAAAAAGAAATAATAAGAATAATCGGAAAACACAAATGTAGATTTAATTAGAAATAATATAAAACATGACACGAGTATTTTTGTATATTCGCACCTTGAGGTCGTCGAAATCAATCGAATACACAGGACATCTGATTTTTTATTTTTATTTTACAGTAGACCCACACAACGAAATAAGTAGATAGTACCATACGTATACTGAATCGCGGCTTATTCTGCATATTATTTTTTTTTTCCCTGTATACCAGCGCCGGCTTATCATAAAAAATAATATCTTATTCAAAAACGATGCACAAGAATTCACAGGCTCTCTTACCCCCCCCCAACCTCCAACCCCCTCGGTGACACTAAAGGAACGCGAAACGCATCGCCGCGAGGAAAAGCCCCGTAGGCGATGGGCTTTCAAAAATTAGAAGAAAATCTATCCGTTCTACCGAGCACTCACTCACTCAAAAAAAAAAAAAAAAAAAAAATAATAATAATAATAAATAAATAAATAAATAAAATAAAATTGAAAAAAAAATAGAAATAAAAAAAATAATAAGAAAAAGAAAAAAACACAGAAAAATAAGTTACATCATCCATTTTGCGAATGCCCTTCGGCCAAGATCAATATCAAACGTCGATTCGATGCTTATTTATGCGTTAAAAAAAAAAAAAAAAAAAAAAAAAAAAAAAAAAACTATTCCCCTTCCTTTCACTCATCATAGTCATTCCATTGTGTTTAAACGTGGCACGTCGTTGCCGCGGCCCACGCTTCATCTCTTGCATATCCACGACTAGACACATTGCTTCATCTGTCATTTTGGTAAAAAAATAATGTGCAAGGCGAAAAAATATCCTTAGAAAAGTAAATTCGGGCCTGGGGTCCGTGCCTGCGGATGTCGCGCGATTCTCCAGCGGTTCCCCTCGACAAAAAGGACCGAGTATCCTCCCCAACCCCCCAACCCCCCTCCTCCGCTCCGCCGGATCGTCGCACGGCATCCGGACACGGCCTTCAGTCCCGAGTAGATCTTTCTCTTCTATGTTACGGTATGCGTTAAAGGGTAGGTGTGTAAGTGGTTGGCTGAAGGAGCGGACGCCGACCCTGCGCGGCTCTTACGGGGACGTCGGCGTCGGCGTCGGCGTCGGCGTCGGCGTCAGCGTCGGCATAGGAGTCGGAGCTGCTTGCTCCCTCCGCGCTCTTCACGATTGGGCTGAATTCAGAGGGATGATGGGGGAGGGGGACGAAGAGTGAATAGGACGCGACCGCGTGGCAGGAGTCCGGTGGTGGCGGGTGGGTCGGTTAGTTGGCCTGCTCGGTGCTCTGGGCCTGCTTCTCGATTTTCCTGGCGAGCTCGGGGCTCATGTGCGGATGAGGATACGGGACGATGGGCTTGCGGAGTATCGTCGGCTTGATCTTGACCTGCGGCTTGAACGAGGAGACGACCTGGACCTGACTGCCACCGGTCAGATGCATGTCGGCGAATTTGGCCACGATCTTGGGGGTCGAGCGCGAGGGTACGGGTGATCTCAGAGGCAAGCCGCCGCTGCCACCGCCGCCGCCACCGCCACCACCGACACCACCACCACCACCACCAATACCACCAATACCACCAATACCACCGACACCCTCGGATATTTGAATAGAACTCGCGGAGCGGGCCAACTCTTCGGGCCCGTTACCCTCGTATTCGGACTCGTTGTTGTCGGCGCCGAGACGCGTCTGCTTCCCGTTATCGGCGACCCCCTTCTTCTTCAGGGTGCACTGGTTCTGCTTGGCGAAACGTTCAGCAGCGGTGCTCATGTCGGGGGACTCGGGGCCGGGAACGGCGAGGACGGGCCCATCGGCTCGGGGTACTACGCAGCTCGGGCTCTCGTCATCGGAGCCGCTTAGGCTGCTCGTAGAGGCGGACTTGTTGCTGGGATCCTGGGCGGTGAGCGGCAGATCCATCACTAGGTCGGGAGTGTGCTTTTGGCGCATGTCGCGCAGCTCGTGATAGGCCCGGAAGAAGTTGGGTGGCGTGTTTATCGAGGGGTTCAGCTGTGTCTGGGAGGTGGCGCGTCTCTGCCAGAGTTCACGGTTCGCGGAGAAAGTCGTCCGCTCCTGGACGTCCTCTTCTTGGCTCGTAGACGAGCTGTTGCCGTGGCTCGACTGGACGACCCCGGAGCCGCCATCCCCGACGCTTTGGGACTTCCAATGCTGCTTACGCGCTGAGCCGCGCTTCTTCTCGGCCTCCATGAACGTCGCGAGCTTCTCCGGCTCCTCGCTCGCTCCCTCGCTCCCCGAGGGCTTTGACGGTGTCGTCGGGGCCCCGACACCCTCGACCCGCTCCTCGCTAATGGCCGCGTCTTCCCCCAAACCCGTACTACTTTCCAATCGCTGATCCGATCCATTGCTTTCCTTCTCCGGGCTATTGGCTTTAACTGTCCGCGTTATTGTTGTTGCCGTTGTTGTTGCTACTGCGGCTACTGTCGTCGTTGTTGTTGTTGTTGTTGTTGCTGCTGCTGATGCTGCTACTGCTGATGATGATGATGCTGCTGCTGCTGCTGCTGCTGTTAGTGTTGCTATTTTTACGTCCTAAAAGTAAATATTTCAGATATTATTAAACTGAGAGACGTACAGGGAGAGAGCGAGTGATAGAATCGGATTAAGAGAGATTCGAGGATTGACGGCGAGGGGGGGGGGACACACACACTTATACTACACGCCTCGGTTCTCTGATGTGCAATGAACGTCATCGGCCCTTATAATATATTAGTAGTGTGCCTTTATCTGGTATGACTTATGTTATGTACTGGATCGTTAGTTGAGTATCTATGACATCAATACGTGTTGTACTTGTGTAGTTGAGACGATTTGAAAGTTCGACGTCTCCAGGCTGCATGATTGTTATTACGTGGGTCTACTTATCCGTTCTACTGTGATATTGCTAAGTATTAATTGATGCTCGATGTTCGTGATAATGAGTAGAACGGGATAGAGAGACGGAAAAAAAGTATACAATACTCGGTAATGTAAAGTGAGAACTAGTAGGACGTAAATTTAGTAGTCATGCGGAAAAAAGAGAGAGAGAGAGAGAGAGAGAGAGAGAGAGAAGATGAATGGCATGCAGAAATTAACCACAGCGCAATACAATAAAAAAAAAAAAAAAAAAAAAATACAAAAATACAAAAATTAAAAAAAATAAATAAATAAATAAATAAATAAATAAAAACTGCTCGTAAATCTGAGGCTAGAGAGTAACAGCAAGTAACGATCACACAAAATTATTGACAAACTTATCTAATACCTACATGGGGAGTATTGCAGAATTAAACAACCTTGGCGTGGAAAAGATATGTAATTGACGTGATGGCGTTGTTATCATAGCTTCGGAATGAGCATGTATACGTATACGTATAATCCGAAGGGTCTCGGGGTAAATGATAAATGTAATGTTGTGTCGCAGGGGAAGCTCGATGGAGTTAGTCTTTAGCGGTAAAGATTGAGGGGCGGTTGGGGTGCTGGTGCGGGTGGGGTGCGGGTGCGGGTGGTGGGGGTGGGGGTGGGCTGGAGGGCAAGGGCAAGGCTTTTCTTTACTCACCTAAGCCCAATGAGAGTCCGTCGTCAAAGCAGTCCCGACAATCGACATTCCCTTCGGTATCGTCTATGGATTGACATTGTTCTACAGGATTCTAGGATTCACAAACCAACTGAACTGTCAAACTGACATTCCTTAAAAGAAATCAAAAACACAAAAGGAAAAAAGAAAACCACGCAACACTGGACAGTAATTTTATCGAACAGTTTTTAGTCCGTTAAGACAATGCTGCGGCAGCGGCGGCAGCAGCATCAGCAGCAGCAGCAGCAGCAGCAGCATCAGACAGAATAACATCTACGTACACAAGACTTTTTTCGTTCGTTTGTTTTTGTTTGTTTTTGTTTGTTTTTGTTTTTTTTTTTTTAATTATTTTTTTTTATTTTATTTTTTTTTTTTTTTTTGTTTTTGTTTTTTTTTTGTTTTTCGTCTTCAGTTAGATAGTGCTGACTAAACGTATATCTGGAAACACAGCAACCAACCCAACCAATTAACACTGACAAAATTTAGAGGATAAAGTGGAAACACAAGGCGCACAGAACAAGGCTTCAACACAAGACATAAATAGGCTCATGCAGCAAAGAAACTCTGTATATTTGAATTTTATTTACATTATTATTGTACAAACAATACGGGACTATCACTCCGTTTAGCAATAATATTGTATAATTACGTAATATTTAATTCCTTTAATGTATGTATATATTTATGTATATATATATATATATATCTATATTAACGTACGTAGTAGCATCCTCTTCAGAAAAAAGTAAAATAAAATAATAATAATAATAATAATAATAATAATAATAATAATGATAATGATAAAGATAATAATAATAATAATAAAAAAATAAGCATTCTTCGTTCCCTCGCACAAGGAAGACTCTCTTTCTCTCTCTCTCTCTCTCTCTCTCTCTCTCTCTCTCTCTCTCTCTCTCTCTCTCTCGACTTTTATACTCAACGATATATCGACACAAGGAGATTGATTGATAACTTATGTTTTTACTACTGTTCGCGATAAATCTGTATGTTCTCTTTTTTTTTCTTCTTCTTCTTTCCCCCCCCCCATTCATTTTCAATTCAGTCTTTCAAAAAGAAAGTATAAACAGTTCGTTACGCGCATTCCATTAGCAACATTGCGATAAACATATGTATCTGTACATATATTTTTCTATATGCATATAAATACATTTAAGAAATCCGTAAGAAAATAAATATAAAATACGTCATTATAATATTGCAGTGATATTAATTAAGTATATTGTATAATTGAGCACGTAATCGAGTCGGCCGATTATAATAAAATTAAGCTGTGCATAGCAGTGCAGGTGCGCATTTGGCAGGAAGTAGGTACTTTGTGTGCGAGTCGAGGCTACAAACATTGCATTCCAGTAACAACATCGTTTCGACGCGCGCTCTTAAATTGACAAACGAGAATGAAAAAAAAAAAAAAGAAATAAAAAAAAAAGAAGAAAGAAGAATACATGGATAAAACGGGGTACGGGCGGCGGGAGGGGGGAGAGAGAGAGAGAGAGAGAGAGGCAGAGAGGGAGAGAGAGGGAGACAGAGATTGAGGGTGAGGGGGTTATTGGGGTGGAAGTGACGGAGAGACAAGTCAAGAAGAAGAAAACGGGAAGGAAAATATGTAGCAAAAAACAGCCATGCACCTGTATGTGTTGTATAACGAGCAACCGCTTTAATATAAACGCTCAACGTTATTAAAAGTTAAAAGCGAGACGGCTTCGTGGAAGTATATGTGTGTGGGCATGTGGGCTCGGGTGTGTATATGTGCTTCCGTGGGTGGGCGTATGTGTGACATGGATGGAGGTGGAGGGTGGGGGTGGGGGATGTATCGTTTTTAAACGGTGGTTTCCAATACCTCACGGCTAATGATGGGTTGCGTCGAGGAGGTTACGCAGGGTACATTCGATACGACCGCCGCCGGGATGGCCGAGCTGCCGCTCGAGCTATCCGGGTGGCCGTTGTTATTAGCGGCCAAGGCCATTTCACAGGCGACGACTCCCGGCCAAATATTTACTTGGTTGCTGCTTGGTCCCATCAACGGGGAATTGTTGCTCGACAAGACACTGTCGGCGGAGCTCGAGGCCCGCCTCCTCATCGACTCCTCGCTCGACGACGACTTCAGGTCCTTGTCCCGCTCCTCGTCCCTGAAAGCGTGTTTACAACAATCGTTACACCCTCCGCCCGCTTGATTCTCCACCGCCTCCTCCCTCATCGTCACACCGTTTATTACGGGCTTAATGTACATTGGCGACGAAGGGCCGACTCACTTTATCTTCAGCATGATGTACTTATCGGGGATGAGGCCTTCTCTACCTGCCAGGGCCCCCCTCCACCAGTCGTTGCTCACTTGCGTGTAAAGCGTCAGGGTGTCGCCCTTTTTGAAGCTCAGCTCCCTCTCTGACCGGGCATTGAAGTCGAACTGCGCGGTCGCCTCTAGGTTTTCCGACTCTGTACGAATAATAATGACATTCACCATACAGAGCGCGGCTCAGCCATTATGACATTACGCATAAAGCGTGGACCTTACCGTCCTCGGATGGGTAGACCTCAGAGTCCATGTCCTCCTGGACCTGGTCCGTCGGCGAGTCGCCCACGTCCCTGTCGCAGACAATGTCGTAACGTCGTCGTAAGTAACGGTAAACGGAGCAATAGTGGATAATGTGGGCAACAACGAAACAACAACGAAACAACAACGAAACAAAAATAAATAAATAAATAAATAAATAAATAAAAAAAAGGGAGCTTACACGTCGTCGAATTCCCGGCTTATGTACTTCTCGTACTGAATGCCTCCGATGTCGTCCGGAAATATCTCCTCGCAAAGTGTGATTATGTTCTTGATTAGCTCGTTCACCTGATTCTGATACTGTACCTGGTCCTTGTCTTCGGGCACGGGTACCAAGGTCGGCCCGAAGCAAATGGCCAAGTTGTAGGGGTCCATCATGTTCTCGTCCGAGAATTCCGAGAGGCTGCAACGACAGGTCGGACCGAGGTCATTGGGGTCGTTGGGGTCATTGGGATTATTGGGGTTAGTGGGTGGGCCGCCGGTTTACGGGGTCGAGTACGGGGGTATAATAGACATGATAATGGGCTCACTGGTTGAGAAAGGCAAAGAGGTATCGCATGACGATGACCACCGGCCTCGGTAGACTCGATATCACGGCCTTCATCTTGCTGACGAAGTCCTGCTTGGAGTCGAGCTGGGCGAGCTCCATGAGCTGCTCGAAGTAAATTATCGGGAATATCGGCTCCCTCAGCTCCCGCAGATACAGCTTCAATACCCCGGCGACGCTGTTTATGTCCGAGGCGTCGGTCATGTCGGCTAGGGGGTCCTCGCCCCTCTCGAACCACTCCCTGAAGTTGTTGATCTCCACTTGGGAGCCCGACACCCTGAATATCCCCTGATGGTGCAGCCCGTACAGGTTGATCACCCTTATGCAGCTCTTCAAGACCAGGGGTATCTCCTGGTTGGTGCTCTCGAGGTACTCCTCGAGGGAGCCGCCGAACAGCTTCGGCTGACCGTTCATCTGCAAGCGGCCGATCCGCTTCCTACGGGCCTGCTTCTGCTTGCTCGTCGTGATCGACGGATTCGGGCTCGAGTTCGAGCCCTCCAGCAGGCTCTGCCGGATGTACTCTTGCTTCGCGTCGAGTCTCGCTATCCTGGACGTCCCGAGCAGGTATTCCCGGAATTTCTGCGCCGAAAGGGGGGGGGGAGAGAAGAGGCCGGGTTTAGGTTTAAGATCGGGTCGCTCGGTCGCGCCGGAGAAAGTCTCCGTCCACGTCAGTCTGACTCACTTACCGTCAGGTAAAACTCCTCGGTCTCCTGCCTGTCGGCCCTCAGCTTAATTTGCACCGTCTCCGGGGGCTTCGAGGTCGGGATCGCGTTATCGCCGAAGTACCTCGAGCAGTCGTAATCTTTGGCTGTAAACATCTCGAGCAGGCTCGCCTCGGCGGTCTCGAGGGTCTTCCAGACCTCCTCGGATTCGGTCCTCAGTGAGGTGACCCTCTGCTGTAGCTGCTGGAGCCTCTGTTCCATTTCGTTATGTAGCACCTTTTGCAACTCCGGCTCCGGACCCTGTCGGGACAACAAAACAAAACAACGGGGACGTTTCGTATGCTGGCGCGGGTCCTTCAACAACGGGGCGGACGACTGGCGCGATCATCCTTAAGGCTACGGTATCGATTAGGATCTGTGTGGGGTGGGGTGAGGGGTGGGGGTTGACTCACGTCATCTCCTCGCTGGCCTTGGAACTCGAATTTCTTGGGGATCATGAAGGCCGCGTGATGCGACTCGAGGAACCTCTGCTTGTCCGCTCTCGAGTCCAAAGCACCAACACAGGCAGAAAGCTGCTCGGCCCCGAAGTGAAGCGATCGCTGCCTCCCCTCCTCCGCGCTGCAATGCATCAGCAATGCTCGGGCTATGCAATTATGGAAGCCAAAATCCATGCACTGCAACGAGGAAGACGCATCCATATTATTCTGCACGTTACTTGAATATTTATTTACGCATACATTCGTTGCGCGGGTGATATTACACGCACACACGCGAGCGCACACACGCGCGCGCGCGCACCCACAAAAGAAATGTGCACCTCGTATCGTTAGTCGATAATAATATTCTAATTTTAATGCTCGCTTTTAATGATGCTGCTTTCAATGTAACAGCTCTTGCCCCGACTTTACGAGCCGGCTATTGTCGAGCACTGATGTAAAGCATTCGGATCTGACGTCCATCGAGAGGTAGACGTCAGCAGCGAATGTTATTGTGTTTCGAATGATCGGGGCAGCTCGGTGGAGTTACTTTTAAATGAAAATAGCAGCAGCAGCAGCAGCAGCAGCTAGGTCAGCTAGGTCAGCAGCTAGGTCAGCTGCCGGGAACGGGGTACGGGGACGGGGTACGGGGGTGGTGATGGGGGGGGTGATGGGAGCGGCGCGTAAATGGTAATACGCGGACTTAATTAATGGCGCCGAAAAGATTTTCAGCGAAACGGGAATGGATGAAGGAATGAGGATGTAAAGGTAATGTCCGAATAGTTATTGTATGAAAATCGATATTTATAGACTTTAATGCGTAATTCGAAATAGCCGTTGATCCAATTGAAGCGATAATTCCGATATAAATGGAAAATATTAATAATACACAATTGGCTGCGATTCCTCGGCTCGGCGCGTTCTATTAAAATAATTTCATCGTCTGGCGACGTTATAGGACGTCCATCGACGAATCCGTGCGAGTGCTCGCGTTACCCGCAAGTCAACGTAAGTCTGAGAGGATAAGAGAGAATAAGAGGAGACACGACGCGTTAAAAAGGACCGTCGACTCGATGATAATAATAAGCTCGCTTCGGTCGCTTATTCGATTAGCGTAATTAAGTAGGCTCGTGACGAGGGTGAGCCCTCGTGTGCGTGTGTGCCTCTCCTTCCCACCCGCCACCCTTCCACCCCCAGTTCCACGAACCGCCTAAGAAGAGACATGGTCGATGATGGTCGAGGAGGTGAACTTACATCAATGAGATCCGACAGGTCGTCGACGAAGTATTTGTGTATCGTGGTGTTGGAAGCCTCGAGACAGAGGATGTACTCGTTCCTGGCTTTGAGGGCCTTCAGCTTCGCCTCGGTGTACTTGCTCTTTCTCTGCAACAAGGGCAAAAGGGCCGATTAGAAGGGGAGGCCGCCGGCGTCAAATGTCGTCGTCCGATCGGTAAAGAGGATCGGGAGATCGCGCGCGGAGGTCGATCGTACGTATATTCCGGTGACCTCGGGCGCCACGAGGATTAATTAATAAGCGTGACACGCTCGCTGGTCGGCTGGCCAGGTTTAAAACACTTTTACGGGCTTTCGTATTAGCGGTGAGCGTCCAAGGTTGTCGGAAAGTGCCAGAGCAGCGTTGGAAAATGGCTCCGGCGAGAGAGACGAAATTAGAAGGCCGGGGCGCGAAAAGGGAACGGGTTTTTTCGGTCGGGGCAGGAGACGCGGCCAGGGAAGGCTGGGACGCAGGGTGGAGTACACGAGGAGCTTGGGCGATGATATTTCGAGAGCTTATTGTGCGGATCGAACGGGGGTCGAGGCGAGGAGGTCGCCGTCGACGTCGCTCCCGCTCCCGCTCCCGCTCCCGCATGCCGCTTCCGCCGCGGCCTGCTGCTCTCTACGTAGTCTCTCAAACAAATACAAATGTTCTGCGCGTATATCTGCTGTCGTCACGCATCCTCCACCTCCTCCTCCTCCTCCTCCTCCTCCTCTTCCTCCACCCGCCTCTTCTCCTTTTTTTTCTTTCCTTTCTTCATTTATCCGTCATCGTCACCGTCACCGTCACCGTCATCGTCATCGTCATCTTCTTCTTCTTCTTCTTCTTCTTCGTCTTCTCCATCTTCTCCATCTTCTCCTTCTTCTTTTCTCCTTACTTAGCTCGTCGAGCCACAGGAGCTCCAGAAAAACATTCTCGATTAACCGAGAGAGGGGTATGGGAGGGGTATGGGGGGGGTGAGAGAGATTTAAGAGCCCACATGGGCTCCATTCGTTTTTTACTTTCTCTTCTCTTCCCGAGCTCTTTCCTCGTCATTCCTTGGCGCGTTAGGACGAGAAGGGACGAGAAGTGGGACGAGAGGAGGGAAGAGAGAAGAAAAAAAACGTACGTAAAAGGCACTTTGGTACCGACGACCAGATGGCCAAACTCTTTCCCAGACTTCGGCGCCTCCGGGTTCTTTCTTTCTTTCTTTCTTTCTTTCTTTCTTTTTCCTCCCTCTCGCTCGCGCTTCGTTATCCCCGCTGCGAGCCCTTCCTGCCGGACGTATAGAACAACAACGGCGTCCCTTCTCCGCGCTCGTGACGTGACGTACCTTGTTCACCTCCTTCTCGATGAGCTTGTACTTCTTGCTGCGGGCGAGCTTTTCCGGGGGCGCGTTCGCGACCTCGAGCTTCGTGCGCTGCTGTTCGGCGACCCTGAGCTTCGTCTCGGCCTGTCGGGACTCCGCCTGGTATCCCTGATACGTCTTCATCGTCGTGTGCAGCTCGTGCAGTACCCGCAGTATCTCCTCGTGGGTCTCGTAGCCGATCTCGCGGCACTGTCGTAAAAATAAAGGATGAAAGGAATAAATGATGAGTCTCGGGTGCGAGGCGGTCTCGGGGGAGGGCAAAAACCAATAAGAAAACGATACTGACGCGCCTGTAAATGCGCTGCACGTCCTCCATGACCTGGTTGAGCCGAGCGACGAGGTGGGTACTGTAGACCTCGGAGAGGGCCGCGTGGTCCCGACTGAGGGACTTGGTCTCGTTGACGAGCTGCTGCCAGCATGCGTAGGAGGAGAAGAGTGGCCACTGCTCCCGCCTAATCGTACAGAAAGGTAATGATTAATAATCCATTGTGAAGGGGATCGATCGCGCCTGGACGAGCATCTTCGAGATAAGCCACTCTTCTTCCGTAAAAGCCGTACTTTTGCTTCTGCTCCTTGTGTCGCATCTGTATGCTCTTGGCCATCTTGTCCAGGGACTTGCTGTAGTCGAGCTCCAGCTCCGCCCGCCTCCTGAAGAAGTCTTGGAGCTCGGCCACGAGCGCGACCTGCGCCTCCATCCGCACGTCCAGACATCGTAGCTGCTCATTCAGCTGCAGCCGTATGTCTGCAACAGAGACGGACGAGCGGCCTCGTTATTATTATCGTTCGGCATCTGCGAGCCGCGCCGCAACCACCGGCTCTACTTTATAAAGCAACGCGGACGGACTGGGACTGGGACGGGGACGGGGCGGCGGGGGGCGGGGGGATGGATTGTCGGTGGATCGTCGGTGGATCGTCGGTGGATCGTCGGTGCTCTCGATGTTTGTCGACGTTGGTCGACGTTTGTCGACGTTCGTCGATATACTCGGCCGGGGACGGCTGCCGCGGCAGGGAGGGTGGGGGAGAGAGAGAAGAGACAGTCGTTAAGCGACATGAGCCGTCGTCCGAGGTTTCTAATCGGGCAATCTGCCCCCCACTTAACCGGCCACTTAACTCGGGCAATTATTTTGCGCCCTTCCTTCATTACATCCTTTCACCACGTACGTCGGTTCGAGTACGCGGCTGCTCAGCGCTGAGGTCGATGATAAAGTTCCCCCGCCCCTCTCTCTCTCTCTCTAAACAAAATAAAAGCCCGAATCGTCGTGTAATTACACGAATAAGCACCCACCCACCCACCCCGACGCACTCCTCATCCTTATGCCACTGCTTCCTTATTCTCCGTTCCATGAAAGAAAAACTTGCATACGAGAGAGAGATAGAGATAGAGAGAGAGAGAGAGAGGACGAGGACGTCGAGGACGACGACGACGACGACGACGACGACGACGACGACGACGGGATACCAACAAGAATAATGAACTGGCCGAAATTCAAAAGAACCCACGCCGTTCATTCTCTGTCCTTATTTCCATGTTCGAACGACGATTGCCTCCCGTTTTTGTTCCTTTCTTCCTTTTCAAAGGTACATGCACCGCGCGGCGCTTGCCCCTTTATTATTTTCGACTGGCCGAGACAATGAATCGGGACAGCAGCGCGCGCCTTCCCTGCGGAATAATAATATGACGCATCGGAGAGGAGGTAGCTTGGGACCTCCTCCACTCCGCCCCCCACTCCGCCCCGGCCCCTTTCCTTCCCAGCGATCCGGGACGGCTAAGAGGTGCGGGGTAAACGCGGGGTGCCCGGGTGGGTGTAATCACCGTCGTAGGGGCACACGGATAAGCCCGGCGCCCACCCCCGCCACATCGAGTGCCGACACGCGAGCCTTAGAGCGGCTAATAACGACCGACCGCTGAAGGAATAAAATATTGTCACGAGATAATTACGAGATAATGAATTACGGCGCTCTCACGTGCTCGGTAAGCAATGGACAGCATTACCGGCTAAACGGACTTAAGGGGGAGGGAGGGTCATTCGGAGGGTCGTCGGAGGGTCGTCGGAGGGTCGTCGGAATCCCATGTTGCGTTACCTCCGCTGCGTTAACTCCTCGCACGACTCCTGACGCGGCAATTAAGAGCGAGCTTTCGTCGTTATTAGCTTTATTTGTCAGAGAAGGGTGGTGGGGGAAGGAAGCGAGTCGCGTCTCGACGTTCGTCCTCCCCGACAATGAAAGCCCAGAGCATCGAGCCACCCTCCCCTCCCCAGGCCCCCCTCGCGCCGATCACCGATCATCTGGTGGCACCTGGTGAGTATCGAGGCGCGGAGAGCTTCTTACGTGCCCCGTCGGATTAGTAGGTACTTGACCCCCGAAGATTAAGAGTGTAGCCCGGAAACGCTTCCGGTTATTGATCGGATGGACTAACGGGGGAAGGGTGCGTGACAATGGCCGACACGTCCATTTCCATTGGCCCATTGCCGGCCGTCCCAGTTACTTCCTTCCCTAACATACGTATCGTCAATTCGAAAATAAACGCCCCCGCGCGCGCAATTCTGTCAATTTAAAGGCAGACGAGACATCGTCGGGCCTCGTTCTCCTCTCGCGCGCACCCCCGCCCCGCTTACCGCTCGACTAAGGTCTTACAAACGGGGCCTTTGAACAATCCTCCCTGATTTTCTCGACTTTTATCGTAGCGATGATCATAAAGCGGGAGCGCGCCTTGGACCGGCTCCAAGACTAAATGCGTACGGGCACGAGGGTGCACGAGGAGTCGAAGCCCGTCTCCTCCGGAACAACGAGCCGACCACCCCCACCCCCTCATCCCATCGCTCTTTCCACTACTACCCTCTGCCGTTGCAAGTTCTCTTGGGATGAGCGCCGTCGATGATGATGGGATCCCGATAGGGACGCGTGGGCATCGATCGCTCCCGGCCAAGGATCCGAGCAGCCGAGGAGCCGTGCATTAGTCAGGGGAAGACCCAAGGTGGTGGTGGTTGGGGTACGGGGGGACGGGGAGGCCCTGCTTTCAGAAAGGGGCAATGAGGCAGAACCGGGGAGACTAAAAATAAAAGCGCTTCTTGGGAGACGAGGAGGCTGACTGACCCTGGACCCTCGCTATCCCCTCCGAGGCTTGGGAGCAAGGAGACAACACCGTTGCGGCCCTGACGTATCGACCGACGCGATCTCCGCCTCCGTCCCCCCGCTGCCACACCGACCGCTCCAGCCGAAAGCGCGTGCATCCTCGGCCTTTCGAGCTTCGGGCTCCCTCACCCACTCCCCAACCTCCAACACGGGGTGGTGGAAGCTGCGGTTAATGGATCGAGAGGGCGCTCGCGGGGACCGAGGCGAGCGGGCAGGGTTGGCGGAGGTGTGGGAGGCGTGTCTCGCCCTAGTCAAGGGAACGGGGTGAAGGCGTACGTGCGCGAAGACCCATAAACGCGGTCTAATATTTTGCTGGACGCGCCAGCTGCCGGTAAATTTCCTTGTGTCTTATTATACCGGAGCGAGGTCGAGGACGAATCCGAGGGAATATAGTGTCTGGGAAGGGGTGGGGGTGGTGGTGGGGGGTTACAAGGGGAACAATAAGAACACGGTAATTATCGGGAGTCGGGCTGAGGCCGAGATGTATGTGGAGAGAGAGAGAGAGAGAGAGAGACAATAAGTAACAATAAGACGCGTGGATAAATAGGTAAATAAATAAATAAATAAATAAATAAATAAACAAATAAAGAAATAGATAAATGAATACGTAGACAGATAGATGAGACGGATAAGAAGGGAGGGAAGAGAGGAGGCCGTTTAATTGCATGAATAATTCATACGGAGTTTATATGAAAATGGCGTTATTACGTGGCTGTGTGTGGCAGGTAAGCGTAGCCGTGGAAATACGAAGGATTCGCCCGATTGTCCCCTGAACCTCCTGCGCCCCCTGCCCCCTACCCCCTACCACCGCCCCTGTCGCTTGCCGGTCGGTTCACCATCCGACAACGGTGCCCCCCGTCCTATTTATACAGAAGTGCGCCACTCGACGGGGCTGCCTGCCCCCCCTCCCCGCCCCTCGCAGCACATCCACCTCACGGCCCCTAGCGGCCGGAGCCGACTTTTGCACGCCACTTTATACGGCCTCGTTATTTTATTACACGCGTAATTCCACTCGGCCCTCGGAGATATCATAGTTGCGGCTGTGGCGACCTACGCGGCAGGCCCTTACCCAAGGAAACCCTCGAAACCCCTCCACGCCCCCGCACGCCCACCCCGACTCCCACCATCCCCATCCCCATCCCCATCCCCATCCACGGCGACCACATCGCGCCCTTCAGCACGGTGGCCGTGCTTCGCTTCGACCCGACCGAAGCTCCGACGGTCTAATGAAACTTTCCACGCGCTTCCCCCTCCCGCCCGTACGTGTTTTCGAAAGGCTCAATCGACGAGCGCTCGACGAGCCTCTCCCTCCCCCGACACTTTCTTTTCGTTTTTTTTTCTTTTTTTTTTTTTTCTTGTCAACCGATGACTGCGCGATTTGTCATAGTCGAGGGCCGCCGTGACTCCGACTCGAGCAGCAGGACCGCCCGCCCTCCTTCGTCGTCGTGGTAGTCGTCGTCGACTGTGCTTCCTCCTCCTGCGCGCACTTTCCTTTAATTATTTCGTCCGCGTAATTCGAAACTCGACGGGCAAGCTCCTATGAATGAACAATAGATAAACAATGGGCGCATTAACGTAACGAGTGCTGCTTGTTTTCCTGGATTAATCGCTCGAGAACGAGGTATTTGGCTCGCCGGCCCCGCCGCGCTTTATTTCATATTTTCGAACCGACAAAACGGAAAGGCCGTCGTCGTCGTCGTCGTCGTCGTCGATCAGCGCGATATATATATATATATATATAGGCGTAGTCTTCGACTAACTGCCCAACAAAGCTCATCTTTCTATATTTTTATACTTTCTCGTTGCCTCCCCGCCTCTCTCTCTCTCTCTCTCTCTCTCTCGTTCTATCACTGTCATTCGTAAATCCTTAGCTTCGGCCCTCCCGACGAGCTCCCGACGAGCTCCCGACGAGCTCCCGACGAGCTCCCGACGACGTTTATAATTATCCGAGCCTCGGTAACGTGCGCGTGGAAACGCTCGCTCAATCGAACGAACAACAATCGTAAATACATTATTTAAACGTAAATAACACGTTTAGGATTTGTTTTCAACTTGCCGAGATACTGCCAACCTTCCTTATCGCATGGAATATTATTCATGACGCTTTCTTTAAACAATACACACGGGACTCTGGAAATCTTTATTACGCTCGCTTATAATAATCATCGACGAATAATATATAACGTCCTCCTCCTTTTTGTCCTTTCGCCTCGAGCCTTTCCCTTATGGCTGGCCGCGAAGTATACTCCACGATCATTTATAATTAAGCCGAGGAAACGCTTGGGGATCGCTAAATACAACGGATCGATTATGAAACTCATTAATAGGGATTTAAGCATCGGTAATTAGGTATTCGGATCACGCGCGCATGTAACATGCGCGTACAGCTCTCGCACATACACTATTATTATTACTCTTATTCCCGTTCGTGTTTATTACTCGGCTTGGTCGCCTTGAATCATTCCACCGCTCGACATTATTAATATAATAATCTTCCTTTCTTTCGCCGCGCTCTTATCTTATTCAAATATTATTCAAAAGTAGTGAAAGACGTCGAGATAAAGTAATTTTTATTTTCATTATTTTTTGAAAAGCTGCCAAACCTCTTGTATTGCGCGCAGTTACGAAGCCGCGCTCCCGTGTACATACGAGCATACGAGCATACGAGCATACGAGCATACGAGCATACGTGTACGTAGCGAGCCGGTGTGTACTTTCAGCGTAATCTAAGAGCCCTTATTAATTAAACGTCATCGGGTTGCGGGAGCGTTATGATTTTCGGATAAGCTCGGGATATCCGAGCCAAATTTGCGCACGCGTGCGGTATTGCGCAAAAATGAAAGGCGAGAACGAGCGAGTTAAAAAAAAAATGTATTCGTGATCCCTCCCCCCCGCGCAGCCAAGTCTCCTCTCTACTTTCAATTACGAAAGGATCTTAACGAGTTGATGGCCTTTTCTCGCTCCGACGTGCCATTATTAGCCAAAACCGATTCCCAAAGAACAATACCGACGCGCCGCTGAAGCGGCTCTGATCCCGGCGCTTAACGCGCGCGTACAATACGTACGCGTACGTACGTACCCCCCCCCCGTCGTCGTCGTACCGACGACCTCTTCGACTTTTCAAGATCGCGCGATGTGTCACATGCAGTCGAAATCGCAGCGACGTTAATTATGATTATTCGGGGATCGTTACGAATAATTCCCCGACAGAAATAATACGATGCGATTCGGCGTGTGTGTGTGGATGTGTGTGAGTGTGTGTGTGTGTCCCCCCCCGATCGTTTTAAGGAAATCGGGGCTCCGGCCATCGGCTATCGAAAATGCAATAATAAAACGAGGAAACTATAACTCAATGTTGGCGAGTCTTTCGGAATACGTTATTAATGAAGAAAACAAGACTCGTTTCATAATTTCTATAATAGGATTCAACGAGATATCTCGACGAGCCAACAGCGTCTGCTCGCCTTTGGATAGCAAACCGCTATAGTAGTAGTGCTACCGCTACCGCTGCTACCGCTGCTGCTGCTGCTGCTGCTTCTGCTGCTTCTACCGCTACCGCTACGACTACCACTACCGCTACGACTACATCCACACCGTACATGAAAATGTCCGCTCGTGTTCCAAGGCTCGAATAGGCCGAGATAGGCCCAACTAGAGTGTCGCGCTTAATTCGAGGCCGCTTACGTGCTGAAAATCACGGTTTCGAATGAGCTTTATTCCGCGAGTCGGGCTGAATGTTTCTTCGAGCCTCCCCCTGCCGCCGGCCCCGCACGAGGCCTGCCTCTGCCTTGCGATCCCCCCTCCGTATCCTAGCGGACCCGGCGCTCTCATGTTTTATCTCGCGAGCCCAAGTCGAGCTGTTGCCGTGCATTTCAAAGAGAAGGGCAGTGCAAGAAAAGGAGATTATTAGCTGCCGGCGTCCGGAATCCGTTCTACCGCCCGGCTACCGAGGAATCGAGGCCTCTCTCTCGTCGAGGCGGCGCAGCAGCTTTATTCCGAGTCGTCGAGCGACCCCCGTAGGTTATTGGGGGACGCGTGGGGACGCGTGTAATGGGGGGGGGGATACGGGGGAGGAGGGCGATGATTAGGCGCCGAGGACCACGTGCGCGAGCGCCAGCCATGCCTATAATTAAGGATAACAACGGCTAAATATCGTCGGTTGGTCGTTCTCCCGCTCGCTCTCCCATCGCCACTCCCCGCCGCCGTCCCATCGCTCACGAGGATTTATTTCCCGGCTCTCTCCACCCCCACCCCCTCCCCGGGGGGAATGATTATTTTTATCTTCGTGCGCCTCCTTTTTCTCGAGTACCGTCGACTACTACCACCGCCGCTAACGCCCCCGACGCTCAGCCACGGACGCCAGCCGTCGACTACTACGTCGACTACGTCGAGCCACGTTGACGACGACGACGACGACCATGGCCCTGAGCCACGTTGCTGTTACTCTTACTCTTACTGTTACCGTTACTGTTACTGACGCTGCCGCTGCTGCCGCTGCTGCCGCTACTACTGCATTATCGATTTTCTCGCTTTTCTTCCTGCGTGATTCATTCGGCCCCTCCGACGTACGCCCCCACACGCACACGCGCAGCTTAAGAATGCCTCGACCTTTGCTCCGGGGAGAACGAGCTTAGGACTCGCGAGACGACACGATTCACTGACCTTTTGCGCGTCATCCACGGCAACGGAGCGGTTCAACGCCACGAGTCAACCGTCAAGAGAGAAATTCTATGTAACTCGTCTCCCCCCCCACCCACTCCACTCCACCCGACGTATAATCAGCGCCGGTCCATTTGTCCTATCTTCGCGCTTGAAAAAGCCAGTTTTCCCAGACTTATTTATTTATCATCGCGCACAAGCGCATAAGTATCAAAGGATTGAGAGAGACTCTTCTTACTTTTATTTACTGTCATTCCCGTGGCCTTAATTCAATTGCGTTATTGTTCCTAAATTCATAATCGAGACCCGGCGCCCCCCTCCCCGTTTAATGAGACTTTTTCTAAAATTATATTGGCTTGATTTCCCGATTGGCTTCGATGTGTCTCGCCGATGTAAATAAAGACCCAGAAGAGTTTTGAAAAAGCTTTACGAGTTTTGGCTCCCCTAAACCCCCCCCCCCAGAGCCCCAGAGCCCCAGCCATTGAGCAACCACCGATAGATACACCAACCAATGGAAGCCTGTAATCCCTACTATTGAGTGTGGGAGCCGCACGGAGATAAACACAGTTGATTTTCTATTATTATATTTAAAATTATTTGTAATTCTAGCCTTTGTTAGCGGCTATCGGCCCGGTCATAAATACCTACGTACTCGCTCGACATTATTTTTTCCCTCCACGAGAATCATATCATATCGACATTATTCCACTTTACGGTTTTATCGTAAATCAAATCGCTCGCTAGATGTGCTTTCCTTTGCCCGTCCTAATATACATCTGTGCAAGACTGTAGCCTAAGGAAAGAGGTAATCCGACATTATGGGAGATAGCGAGGTGATAGCCGACTATTCCTCGCGTATTTCACATCTTTATGAATAAACAAACTCTGGCCTTTATAATAATCCGCGTCTGCATGGGCAAGGCCGTACATTTACAATATTTACTGCCCGACTTTCCTCCCTCCTCTACAAACAAAGCACAAAACAAAAAAGCAGAAAAAACAGCAAAAGAAGTATTGCAGATTCCCTGCCGCCAAAGTAAATACGAGTTGTGGGATTGCGCGAGCGCGGCATTAAAAATTTGTAGGAAATTCAATAATGTGCCGCGAATATTTTGAGTAGTAATTGAATTCTATTACGTAACGCAATGACTCGGGGAAAAGTTTCAGGTAAACAGAGAACTGTTGCCGCTACTGTTGCCGCTGCTCCCGCTGCTCCTCCTACTACTCGCGGCTTGAGTTTCATATGCGCCTCGCGATCATTTTTAATCCTCCTTTATATAATCCAATATTAATAATATCCTGTGGACGGAGCGATCCCATTCTATGCTTGTAGAATCCGCAACGCGCATGTACGCGTACGCGATTAGCTGCCTGCGAGACTGGCCATCTATATCTTTTATACAGTACTAAAGTAACAATATTATAACGGAATAATTTAATCAGCGGGATTTCATTTAAACGAGAGTGCAGCCGGATTGTCCACGTAATGGCTAAGCCCGATTGAATAAGGTAAACATTCGTTAATCCAGCTTTCGAGATTACTTTTATGAACAAACGCGATCCTTTGGCATCATTGTAAACAAGAATTTTACGTACGTGGCTCTGCGTAATAAGTCCTTAAGCTCCTACCGCTCCTACCGCTGCTGCTGCTCTTCGTCGGTAATTTTACGAAAGCCAATAATAAATCATATGCTAATTCCCTTCGCTCCCTACCCACGCCAACGACGACGACGACGACATTATCAATTATTTTTTTTTTTTTTTTTTTATCAAATATTCCGATTTCAATTAAAGAGTATGTATCTCGCACGATCGGAGGAAGGGGTTCCTCGGCAAGGTCTTCGGGACCCCTCTTGTAATTTCCAGCGAGGGTCTGTCAAGTTCAACAACTAGGTATACCCACCCGCCGTCTTTCTGAATAACTCATAACCCCCGAGTGTTTTCAAAAGGTGAATATCTTTCTCGCCCCTCCCCTTACCGTTTTTTCTAGCGTAGCCGCGCGCGCGCCTGCGCGCAAGTCGTCGTCGTCGTCGTCGTCGTCGTCATCGTAGGCGATTTTTTCACCATTCGAGAATTTGAATATTAATTTTCTCCTATTTCTGGATATTTCCTTATGGGAGAAAAAAAAAAAGTTATATAAAACGCGCATTAATAAAAACTTATTTTGCCAAGCTTAATGAGACTTTACTTTTCAGCTACAAAAAACCCGAGTTAATCCTTCGAAGGATGTAAATGTTACTTGAAAATTTATTAATAGTCGCGCATCATCATCGTCATCAGCAGCAGCAGCGGCAGCGGCAGCGGCAGCGGCTTTGTTTGCTCCAAATATTTTATAAAGCTATCAGCTTTCGAAGATCAAAATTTCCATTTACCACGGATCTACAGTCATTTCACAACATTACGTTTAAAGAGCCGGGAGGACTTTTACTTTCTTTTTTTTTTTTTACTTATTGTTAATAGTCGCTCTCGAAAGCAAAAAAAAAAAAAAATAAATAAATAAATAAATAAATATAAATACGAAACAAGTACTTTTAAGAAAAGTGAGATAAATCTTAGCCGGACGGCGACGTAACAACTTATTGAATGCATTTATACAGAAAAGAAAAGGCATAAATTTTCGGAATCCAATTATTTAGGAAAATTAAAGTCCGATGGAAGTAGCGTGGAACAATGGTGGTCAGCTCAATGAAGCGATCTCCTGGCGTACCCCCTTACCCCCCCCCCCCCTTTTATTTCAATAAATATCTATCCTCTGCATTGAGGCAGCGGCATTGTGTAAGTGTCTTTTGCTTCGAAAATTGACAGACGTTATTACACGTCCGAGTAATTTATAAAGTACGTTTCGAGGCTGTAGTAACTTTACCAAGCCGATCTTAAATATTTTATTGGCCGGTTCGTTAAGCTTATTGTGATAAAACCCGATTAAATATTATAACCTAACGCCGCTGTGTCATGAAAAGAAAGGTAAGGCGAGAACAAAAATACGGAGATACAATAAATGCTAAGACGCCGGCCTAGCCTACCTACAAAACCACGCATTATTGGGGGGAGGGGAGGGGGTAGGGGGTAGGGAGTACCGTTAACATAGGATACTTAAACGTCACTTAAAAATCGATAAAGGATAAAATCCGTGTAGATCCTGTGCGACCGAACGCGTTGTCGGCGTCGGTTTAAAAAGTAAAGAAAAAAGAAAAAAGAACAATAATAATAATAATTCATTATTGTGAAATGGTGGCGGTGGCGGTATCGGTGGCTTGGAGGGGGAGGGAAGGTTTTCAGTCGACATTATATTAAAATTATAACCTAGAGCATTGTCCAGATATCGTTAATTATATATTTTCATGTGGAATCTTAACTAGGCTCGCACGTGCGCCAGATTCCTTCCTCTCGTTCCAGATCATAGTACGGGAAGAATACAAATTACCAGCCGGCGAATCCTTCCTCGGAAAGCATAAAAAGTCATTGTTCAATAGAAACTCGTATTAACGCTCCCTCGAAGCGGCAATTAATTAAAAAGGCATAAAACGCTTCCATCATTAGGTTCGACGAAAGCAGTGGTAGGACGGGGATGGATGTCGGGGCGGTAGGATGGAGGAGGGAAGAGGAGGGTGGGGACGAGAGAGTCAGAAAGAACTTTAATCGTTTCATCTCCGCTGGCGGATGGAAAGTTTTCAAGAAAATACGTAGAGGAGCGAGCGATCGAGCAAAGGCCGTACTCCCATACTCCTCTGCTCGCTGATTACGCAGTTGGGAGCGGAGCGCGTTAGGACGGGTGAGGAGCGGGATGCGGGACGCCACGAGCCGAAAAACTCGGGGTTCCGGAAGGAGAAGGAGGAGGAGGAGGAGGAGGAGGAGGAGGAGGAGGACGACGACGAGGTCGTAGGGAGCGGTAAAGGGAGCCTCGGTTCTGAAGAGACTAAGCTCCCGGCTCTTGATGTGGGGGGTGGGGGGCGGGGGGTAGAAGGAAGGGTCGGATGGGCTGAGCTACGCGAAAACGCAAGGGAGGCCGCCGCCGCCCCCCCCCCCGAAGCTTATTAAAGGGAAAAACGATGGGTATCGACGATGCGAAATAAAAGCGAGGGCTCGAGACGAAGTGGCAAGGGCCGACGTCTGCAGTACCGTTCGTCCCCTCCGCTCACGGGGAAAACTCGACTACGGTCGAGGAGAGCTTCGATATCCCGGTAGTAAAGATCTGCCTACATTGTCCTACATTGTAGAGGCCCACCCACACCAAACGATCATCCGCTCGCTCGCTCGCTCGCTCGTTCCCCCCCCCCCCATCCATCCCTTCCACTTGGTCGTTTTTACGACTCCGGCGAGGACGATCGGCTCTATTGGAAATAAAAATTCCCAACCTCGAATCTTACGACACGACGCGACGCGACACGATACGATACGACACGATACGATACGATACGACACGATACGATACGATGCGACACGAGGTTTCACTCGGAATCGTTTCAACGCTTTTTCGCGCGACACACATCCGATCCATCCTCCAGCCCCCCCCCCCCGGCGGCTCCACGTTGACTTCGCGCTCATTAACGCGCGACCTCATCTCGCGCACACCACTACTGCTCCGGCTGCGTGCATGTGCTTTTCAGATTCCTGACAAGTGCGAGCCTCTGTCTCCAGTCATTAGAAATCGTGCGAGGCGAGTGGCGGCATAAATTTAAATCACCGAGCGGATGAAAAATTAGGAGAAAGTCCCAGCAGCCCGGAGATTCAGCATATCCATATGCATATGTGTATATATATATATAGATATATAGATATAGATATATTCACGCTTCTATCTATACGTCTGTACATCCGCCGTAGCGCAGGCGCGCGTAATCCTGTGCGTCAGTGTGCGTTTCATGCATGCTTCAAGAAGGAAGGAAAGAAAGAGAGAGAGAGAGAGAGAGAGAGAGAGAGAGAGAAGAAAAAAGGCCCGCGGCGTCGGCGCTCTTTCTCTCCGTCTCCGACTCGATGAACTTTCTAAGATTCTTTTGGGAATTTGAAAAAGATAGGCTTCTGGCTCCGAGCGCGAAATCGAGGAGCGCCGACGGTCGTCACCACCAGCAGGCTGGCTGGCTCATCCTCTACTCCTAAAACTGCTCCTCGCTCGCTCCCCCCCCCCCCTCCCTCATCGCCCGAGATCAATTGTGCGCGCCAAGTACAATGGCCACATACATTTTCAACGGTCGTCGCTCGTCCCTTCGAGAAAAAAGCCTCTCTCTCTCTCACCCCCCCACCCTCGCCCCTCACCTCTGTCGCCACGTGCACGTACGTCTGTCTCTGGGTCGCGAGAGAGGGCGCGTTTTTCCAGTCGGCCGATAAGATAAGGGTCGAGCGGGATCTCGCGTTTCACGGGGTAACGGCGGACTTTCTCTCCGCCTCGCCCCGCCCCGCCCCCCACTTATCGGTCGGGCCGGAAAATTCGAGCCACGGCCGAGAATAGACGGGCGGGCGAGAGCAGCGACGACAAGAGTGGGATGGGGTGGGGGACGGGGGCGGTTCGTTTCACACGTGCGCCTTCCCCGGCGTTAATAGCGTCGTCTACGATTCGCGTTCACGTGTTTTTTTGGCGGTGGCGCGCGCCAAATTGGTCTTATTACGCCATCCAGAATCCCCAGATGAGCTTTTCGAATGGTGCACGAGAGATTAAGCGCGCGCACCTTGGCATTCGTTGCGTAAAAAGTCGCACTTCCGCGTCTCTTGCCACGTCCCACTCTACTCGCTCGTTCGCTAACACTCTCTCTCTCTCTCTCTCTCTCTCTCTCTCTATCTATCTATCTCACGGTGTTCGAATAACCCATGATGATGGCTTCTTAACATTTTCGTCACATGGAACCGCCGCAGCCCCCCCCCGCCCCACTCTGTCACTCAATGTCCAGTGCCAGATACAAAGCCACTCCAGGCTCTCAGTGAATGAGGTGCATTATTCATGGTTTTTTTTTTCTTTCCCATGTCGTATAATAGGAGAGGCGGCATAAGTCAGGAAGGAAGGCCCTTCGTTCCCTGAATCTTCCATTGCACCCCCTACAACGCGACTACCAGCCATCGCCACGATCGATCTCCCTCGACTCGTCGAAATAAAAAGTGACAAGGGCAGGAGAGATAAAAGCCCTCGGTGAATTCGGCTCTCCTTCCCGTTTTTCCATCCACAGATGCTCGGCCACTACACCCCCCCCCGCCCCTCCCCACTCCTCACCCACCGCGCCCCTGCAACGATCCCAAGCTTTCACGATTCATCGGTGCTGGAGATAAGTGGTGAGCGGGACGACGACGTGTCTCTCGACTCACTTTGTATTTGTCATCGGGCTGACGGTTCCAATGTGAAAAGTCGCGTTATTTACGCTACAGGGGTGGTGGTGGTGGTGGTTGGAGGGGGGGGAGGGGCACAACAAAAGCTGGCACGCGCACACCAACGTACGAGGAGGACTGAATTATTCGGGGCTGTGCGTGATTTTGAAGTGCGGCTACGGCTGCTCTCCCCCCCCTCCCCTCAAAACCTTCGACACGCGGTTTAATAACATTTTCGTGGCGCGCGACAATCGAGCAGCGCTTCCTCCTCTCGCCCCCGCTGTGTCGCCTCGGCGCCATCGCCAACGACACCGCTGCCGCCACCGCCACCATCACGAGCACCACCACCACCACCACGAGCACCACCACGAGCCACCACCACGAGCACCACCACTGCCAATGCCGCCGAGCGACACGACACGGCTATTGTACGTGACATTATCTGTCGTTATTGTTATTCGCATGACCGATGCCCCCGGTGCTCGATATAAGCCTCGGGCTACGCCCCCTCCTACACCCACGGGCCTCCCACACCCTCCCCCCAATCACCTATCCAACACCCCATTTACCTTTGCTCCAGGTCTCCCACTCGTGGGAACGGTGCCCGATCTTGAACATGTCTCACTTGCGTGGCGGCCTTGGCTCGACGATAACTTCGCGGTATGGGGGAGAAGGGGTCAAGCTATACCACCTAGTCTTCCATTACCTTGGGCGCGCGACTACTACCGATCGACGATAGACGATAGACGATAGACGATCGACGACGACAACGACAACGACAACGACAACGACAACGACACAACGACAACGACGACGAGGAATGACGGTCGCGAGCGCACTGAGCCACGGACCTCGCGCGCAACCACGACACATACGTACGCACGGGCGAGCCGCGCGCACCTCGCGGCGATAACGCGACACGCTTTTCCTCGATCGCGCCCCCTCCCCCCTCCGCCCCCGGAATCCAAGATTCGGCGGTCCGATAAGCCGAGCGACGGAGGAGGCGACCGAAGAGCCGGGTGGGGAGCGTACATCGGGACCCGACATCTGCTGGCTCGCGCTGCTGCAAAGCCGGCGCCTCGATAAGCCATCAGTTTGTCTTCGCGTACAGAGGAAGCCCCGGGGCACTTGGGTACACACGCCGAGCGCAGCAATGGATGGATGGGTGGATGGGTGATGAGGGATGGGGGATGGGGGGGGATAAGAACTAAATATTTACGCTAGACTCGGATGATGACATTTGACGCGCGGGAAAGTGCGCGCGTAAGCGGCGTCGTCCCGTTCCCCCACGAGGCTCGCCGTGCCGTCCCGTCGATCTTAATGTAATAGAACACGAGGCCGGTCGGTTCTCCCCGGAGAACAATATTTTAAGGAAGCGCTTGCGCTACAACGGCCGCTCCGCCGATGTCAGGAGAAGTATATAGGGTACGCACGGGGGGAAAATTACTCGGGGATCGGGTTACGGCGCGCGCCAAGGCCTAATAAATCGGCGCTACGAATATATTTTGTAATCCAAGATAATGCGCTCTGGCATTTATAATGAGGGGGGTGGGGAGCGGTCCGGACGGCTTCAGGGGGGGGCGAGCTTATATAAAAACAAAAAGAAAGAAAGAAAGAAAGAAAGAAAGAAAGAAAAAAGGGAAAATGTCCGTTTAACGAACGCGGCGGTTGGAAATTTTTTTCTTTTTAATACGCGATAATTTAGGAGCGCGCGATAACTGTTAGAAACGTAACAAAGTGCTGTCCGCTTTTCCAGCGGGCTCTCGAAGCGCTTTGAAAATCCTCGAGATAATTTCCCGGCCGCTGGAGCGCGGCGAAGATTTTATTGCACCTGCGAGCTGAGCTAGAAGGAGCGCGAGATTGATGGCAGAGCTGCCCGGCTAATGGTAGAAAAAGAGAGAGGGAGTGGTTTTGTGTGTGTGTGTGTGTGTGTGTGTGTGAGGGGGAGAGAGAGAGAGAGAGAGATGGGGGGAGGGGGGAGCCAAAAGAGAAAGGCGATGAAAAAAGATGCGGGCGAGTATCGTGAATCGATAGGAGAGTGAAGGGACGCGGCCTCGGCGAAGAGCGCGGGGTTAGGGGGTGTAGGGGGTAATGTGCCGAGACCCTGCCGGGTTCTCTGCGATACGCCCGATGATAAAGAGCGAACGAGGAAAAAGGAGCCAGCGATATTATTGAGAAGAAAAACTCTCGGTACAGTTATATCGGCTCTGCGACCCAGCTAGCCCCCTTCGTACCCACCCCCTCTTCGTCCCCTCGCCCAATAACCTACCAACCGCGTCGACTCGACTAACCGGCCATAGTCCCCCTGACCAGTGGAACGATTTGCATCGACTGGAGGAAACAAAAGCTACCGAAGGACGCGTGCCACAAGCAGCTACTTTTATCCCCGTGGCATCGCTCTTGTGGCTACCTTAATTGCCTGACACCGTTTGCTTTTCCGTTGCTCGTCGTGCTGCTCCTGCTCCTGCTGCTGCTCCTGCTGCTCCTGCTGCTGCTTTCCAATGCCCTCACCGATTCATCGGTTATCACCGTTTCAAAGGCGGCCCCCGGCCCCACTCATTCGACCGACCGACCGACCGACCGACCGACCGACCAGAACAGCGTGATGAACGCAGCGCCGGCGCCTCCGATAAATTAAATTGACTCGATCCCTCACTCCCCCCCCTCCCCAGCCCCTACCGAAGCCGGGGCTCACTAATAAGCCAGCACGGCAACGCGCCTTACGATGAGCGCCGAGAGGCCAAGTATTTATCAAGCGGCCGGAACATTTGCTCAGCCGGTCGCCGAGCGATACAACGTCGACACCACCCCCACCTGCTCTGCTGCATCCAGAGGCTCCGTAATGCAGCTCCCCCTCCCTCCTAGCGCTTTCCCTACACGTGTCCCTTTCGTTCGGCCCTCCCGCGTCGCGCTCTACTACCGACCCGACCGACTCACTCTCCCCCCGGTTCGTTCCCGAGAGGAACCGGCACCACCTACGATACCGGACAACTAATCGCGTCCCCAACGACCTGCTGCTGCTGCTGCTTCTGCTACCGCTGCTGCTGCTGCTGCTGCTACTACCCGGCGACAATTCGCTTCGACGACGACGACGATGATAATGATAATAAGGGAGCTCTCTACTCGAGTAGAGTACCAGCGGGGACACCTTCCCCGTCGTCCTCTGCCTCGGCAGGACGGCGTAGTTTCATGCGCAGCGCGTCTGACGTAACGCCTCGCGTGTCGCCAATAACGATCGCGAATAACTCCCCCCTGCTCTCGTAATTCCCAACGATCTCGGATTTCGCTACGGAATATTTATTCGACGACTCCGTCGCGCACGCGAGACATTCTTCCTTTTCCCATCGCGCGGTCTCCTCCGGCTTTTATCATTAGCTCGCTGTCGAGGCCGTCGTGTCGCCTTTTGCCCAGCAGATGTTGTTGTTCGGCGGGGACGGGGACGGGGACGGGGACGGGGGCGGCCTCGCGAACAGAATCCAAAATGAGCGAGCGAGGGGGGGCCCAAAGTTTCGAGGAGCTGGTGTCTTCCTCTCACCCTCCGCCCCCGCCCCGCGCCCCCCTCCGCGACGGCCCCTCCTCGCGACCTTCCATCGACGCAGGGTCGTTCTTGGCACGATCGAGCGATTTCTCCGAAAGTAACTCCGTGACGGCCATACCGTATTTATTTCCCCGGCCACGGGCCGCGCCTTTTATATACAAGCCGGCATAAAGCCCTCAATCTGCAATTAAAGACTAAAATACTCGATTCTCATCGTCGTCCTCGTCGTTCACGTCCCCCCCCCTCCCTCTCATCTCCCCGCCCTCGCGCCACCGCCGCCGCCGCCGCCGCCACGGTCCCCGCTCGTTCATTATTTGAACCATTGGGTTCAAGGCTCGGTCGATCGCTCGGTAAATCGCTCGGTAGATCGCTCGGTCTTAATTTTCACGATCGAGGCGGGAAACGATTGTTATTGTTGTGCAAGAAAAGGAGAAACGGCGGCCATTCGGCGGCTGGAGCGAGTAGAAATTCGCGAAAGGCGCCGATGTAAATTGCCGCGATAAAATCCGGAAACCATATACAATTATACAAAGCGTCAAGCAGCGGCCTGAGACGTTTGTGTTGTGTTGTGTTGTGTTGTGTTGTGTGTGTCTGAGTGAGCGAGTGAGTAGGAGGAGGGGCGAGGAGGAGAAGGGGGGCGACGGTACGAATGGCATGTAGGAAGGTTTTAGCGAGAGAATACGGAGAGTCGAAAATTCGAAGGAATGATCGAAATTATTGTCGGAGCGAGTGAAATCGCCGTAAATTCAATCGGTCCCGGATAAGGAAGGTCTTTCTCGATTATGGATCTATCTCGATCCGCTCTCCCGACCTCTCGGTCTTTTTTAGGGAGCTCGCTCCTTTCTCGCGCGACTCGATAGCGCAGTAGCCGACTAGGCAGGCGAGGCGTCGAGGCGTCGAGGCGGCGAGGCGCGAGGAGGGACTCGGGGAGGGATGGGGCGGGGCGGGAGAGGAGCGAGCCGGGGAGAGCTGCGCGTCTCGTAATAGCGTCGGACGGAGCGCATAAATAAATACGTCCCCGAGCTCGCTCGCGCGGCGCCGAGAGCGGAAAAAGGCGCTTGGGGAAAAGGGAACGCGAATTGATATGCATGCGCCAGGCCGGGACTATCGACTTCCTTCCTGCGTTACGAGCGAATTGACGCGAGTCGTCGTCCGCCTTGATGTTTCGCGCGCTCTCGTCGAGTTCGCTCGGTCTCTTATCGCTCCTGGCACTCGCGCCTCTTCTAATTGCGAAATCCGCGGACGTCCCGGAGAGCAGAGTCTCGGAGCTGGCACTCCGACTCTGGCCCGACTACGAGCAGATGCTCCCTCCCTCCCTCCCTCCCTCCCTCTCTCTCTCTCTCTCTCTCTCTCTCTCTCTCTCTCTCTCTGTCTGTCTCTCTCGTCGAGCCTTCTGTCCCGGGAAACGAGGCCGTTACTTTTCGAGGCAACGATTACACGGATAGGCGCGCGCTATGCACCCCCCCCTACCCACTCACCCCCACTCCCCCTCGCTACCGATCCACCAAGCGCTTTATACCGCTCGCTAGGAGGACAATAGCTTTCATTGTACTATCCCGTAATGATATAGGAAGAATTTTTACACCGTACCGACGGAGCCGCCGCAGCAGCCGCCGCCGCCGCCGCCGCCGCACGGCCTACGTAAAATACCCTCGATTATTAGTACAAGAGCAGCCCCGACGACTATTATTATTGCGCATCGGCAGTTTTTAATCCGCTGGTAAGCACCGACGATAAATTATAGAGCGTCCGGCAATGGCAGCGTGCGGACGCGAGTCTTTCATCCGAGCCAATGATCGATCCATTGTAACCCAACACCCTAAAGAGACTTTGAAAGGCCTTATCACCACCTACCGATCATCTTGTACTTTTGTCAGATTAACCTGACCCCCTTCCACACCGGCCCGCTCCGTCCCTCCGGTTATTTCCCCTCGTCCCTCATTCCGCCGTAAATTGCGCCATTCGTTAAAACCTCTCGTTCCCCTCCTCCCACTCACTCCCTCCCGCCCCTCCTTCCTCATTACGTGGAATACGTAGTGCCAAGTTTTTAAGGGCATAATAAGGGCACGGCCTCCCTGCACTACCCCCTCGGCTTTTAAGATTTTTTATAATTTCGTTAAGGGTACGACGCTCCGTGGCTTACTCGGTTGCTCCAAGGGTCTATGTACGTGTGGGAGGATTGGGGTGGAGGGGGAGGAGGAGGAAGGAAGGCGGCGTTGACATATATTCGCTTAATTTCTTCATTTCACGAAAGCGTAAAATTCCTTCATTAGCCGAGGAGGGAATAGTCAGCCGCCGCCGCCACCGCCGCCACCGCAGCCACCGCCCCCACCGCCACCGCCACCGCCACCGACGCCGACGCCGACGCCGACGCCGACTCCGCCGCTTCCTCCTCGCTCAAATGTAAATTTAACTGACAAGCGTTATTATTACAGAAACGTTCATAGCTTTCTTATTGTAATTGAATATTTTAAAAAGATACTAATCGCCCGCCCGGAGAATAATTGAAGTTTATAAATTAATCCTCTTATGTATAAAATGTTTTATCGAACAGCGGCTGGGCTAATTCGACTTATAAATTAATTTATAATGGCCTCGTGGGGAATAGTGGGAGCGAAGGAATGGCATTTTCAGCGTTAAAACGCGGCAAAATTTATTATAATAGCGTGAAAACCAGTTTCTCGCCGGTTTTCCAGCGGCCGGCTATCCAATAAAAATCTTCCCTTTAATTCCTACGTTTCGTCGAAACTCGTTGCAATATAGTTTATATGAAAATAGCGCCAATTAATCGAATGGTAAAATACAAAAAGAAGAAGAAGAGGAGGAGGAGGAGGAGGAGGAGGAAGAAAATCTCTTATTAATTTTAAGGGGACGTTAAATAAATGAAATTGATATATAATGATGGCCATAATTTTGAGTTTATGGAACGACTCGCTCGTGGATGCGCCCAACGCGATAATTAAGATACCCGACCCGAGCGTCCCCACGTGCCAACCGCTAAAAAGTATAAGAAGATGTGGAATAAGAGAGAGGGAGAGAGAGAGAGAGAGAGAGAGAGAGAGAGAGAGAGAAAAGGGTAAAAAGATGAGAAAAAAGTAGCTGAGTCGGTGGTTATTGGGGTTATTAGACGTTGGCAACGTGACTTGCGAGAAAGGAATCCGAGCCGAATATAAACTCTGAATTTATTTAGAAGAAATTGAATGCGTCCATCGACGAACGATAAAAGGCCACCTGAAAACCACTATAAATACACGTATAAATAAAATGTGGTGCAGCGTTTGGTTAAAGTAGGACGTCCGACGTGGGTAATGTAATTGGGGAAGCCGGGGAGGAGCGTAATTGGGTCTAATGCCGACAATATGAGTCGAATCCAAGCTTGGGAGACTCGTCAAGAGTCGCCCTGGCTCGCCCTGGGTCGCTCTGGGTCGCTCTGGGTCGCTCTGGGTCGATGACAGCGGCGCGCGGGCCGCTGGAAGGGCGGGAGGGAGGGAGGGAGGACGTCGAGCTACGAGGAAAGCCTGTGGATCAGACAGATATCGAATTCTTCGTATCTTCGGGTGGCAGCTCGTGACTCGGACACGCCGTTCCTATCAATGTAAAAGCCCGCTACTGTTGCTCTGTATGATTTGTTAATCGCTGTCGTAGCGCCGGCTGCCCCTTTTCAACGCTGGCGTATCAGGTAGCGCGGGGGTGTATGATTGGGGGGGATAAGGGTAGATGGTGTGGTGGACGGCTGGGGCGGGGAGGGGTGGGGGAGGCCGTAAGACTCTGTAAACAAGCAGAGCTGCTGCTTTTGTATCGCTTATCGCGCGCAGCCCTTTGAAGCTCAACGATTTGTTTGTCCGGGCGGAAGTGGCTTTCTCTCTCGCTCTCCCCTCCCTCCCTCTCTCTCTCTCTGTCTCTCTCCGTGAACACAGCTGCCGATGATGTTCGAGGAGGCCTTACCCGGTCAGCCGCGTATTTGTCGCTCGCAGTATTATTAATTAACGAGGCTCGAGGACGGATCGACTAGCGTTTCCCCGGAAAAATTGTGGGAAGCTGCCCGACAACGCAATTAGATCTTACGTAATGATGTCGCTCTGACGCTCCCCCCCCCTCCACCCTCCCTTCTCACCCTGTCTCTCCGATTCGTTTGTTGTTATCGCAAGTTAATGCGAGCGCGACTATCTCGAGCCGCTCCTCCCGCGCGTTCTGCTTCCCCCCTCGTCGAGGATCCATTATTATCGTCGACGTCGTGATGGACCAGTGTTCTTATGAAATGCCGCTACGGTTGGAGTGGAGTGGAGTGGAGTGGAGTGGAGTGGAGTGGAGGGTCGCGGCGGACGTGGGCGGGCTGCTGAATCGTAGCGTTCCGGAAAAGTGACGAGATTGACGGTGGGACGGGGGGACGAGGAGAAGAAAAGGGCGCGCGTGCGCCTCGACACGACCTGATGCGTCCAGGGCGACGAAGAGGAAAAGGAACCTGACAAGTCACGATTAGCGCCAACTGCCAGGACACGGCCCCGACGCAGCTGGTGTCCCCCCACACCCCCTTGCCAACCAAAAAAACCGTCGAGCCCCCTCGGGTACGCCCTGCCTACCAACCTACCAACCTACCAACCTACCTACCTACCTACTCTCCCCTCCTCCTTTGCTCGGAATTTTCCAACAGCCCCCGCGCGCTGAGTAGACCTTTATTCGCAATTGGATTATGCCGAAGTA